>CM071953.1:14935000-14985000 GCA_036784905.1 Acrossocheilus fasciatus
TTATCAGTGTTGAAAACAGTTGTTCTACTTAATATATTTGTTGAATATATGGTGTACGTATAGTTGCTGTACGTAATTTTCACATCTGTTGCTCTGTCCTGTAGGGCTTCATGTTTGGTAAATCTGGGGAGCTGCTAACCATGAGGTTGAGAAGTCAGGCTTTCAATGCCATGATGAGACAGGTCTGGCACATTTCCCTCATCTCTCGTTTCATTACTCTATGCAGTTGAGAACTAATCTGGCGCAAACAAATAGCTATTGAAATGTGTGCTTCATCCTCAAGCCTGTTTCTCTTAACAGGAGATTGCTTGGTTTGATGACAACAACAATGCAGTGGGAGTCCTGACCACTAAATTAGCCACAGATGCGTCTCTGGTTAAAGGGGTGAGTGGAACACAGTGATTTGCCATCAGAACCAGTAATTAAGCTTTCACTGTGGATACAGCCTGTGTTTTTGGCTCTGGTTCATTACATCCATCTCTTTAAACCGTTATAGGCCTGGCTGAATCTGTTTCTCAGTCGTATTTATGTGAGAGCTAATCCATATGACTACAGCTTTTAGTATTAATAGCCTGAATTCACAGGTACACGACCATTCAAACGTTAGGGGTCGCTAATATTTTTTTAAAAGTCTCTTATGCTCACCAATTTAGTAAGAACTGTAATATTGTGAAATAATTACAGTGGGGAAAATAAAAGGAGAAGAAGGGTTTATCATTTTATTTTAACTGATGGAGACAGAATATCAAACAAAAAATCCATAAAAAAGCAGCATAGAATCTGTATCTTCCATTCCAACCTCTTCACTACCATGGGCAAGACCAAAGAGCTGTCAAAGGACATCAGGGACAAGATTGTAGATCTGCACAAGGCTGGAATGGGCTACAAGACCATCAGCAACAAGCTTGGTGAGAAGGTGACAACAGTTGGTGCGATTATTCGCTAATGGAAGAAACACAAAATAACTGTCAATCTCCGTCAGTCTGGGGCTCCATGCAAGATCTCACCTTGTGGAGTTTCAATGATCATGAAAACGGTGAGGAATCAGCCCAGAACTACACGGGAGGATCTTGTCAATGATCTCCAGGAAGCTGGGACCATAGTCACCAAGAAAACAATTGGTAACACACTACGCCATGAAGGACTGAAATCCTGCAGCACCCGCAAGGTCCCCCTGCTCAAGAAAGCACATGTACAGCCCGTCTGAAGTTTGCCAATGAACATCTGAATTAATCAGAGGAGAACTGTGGTCAGATGAGACCAAAATCGACCTCTTCGACATCAACTCGCCATGTTTGGAGGAGGAGGAATGCTGCCTCTGACCCCAAGAACACCATCCCCACCGTCAAACATGGAGGTGGAAACACTATGCTTTGTGGGTGTTTTTCTGCTAAGGGGACAGGACAACTGCACCGCATCAAAGGGACGATGGACGGAGCCATGTACCGTCAGGGCCAGGGCTCTGAAGCCAGCGAGGGCATTGAAAATGGGTCGTGGATGGGTATTCCAGCTTGACAATGACCCAAAACACACGGCCAAGGCAACAAAGGAGTGGCTCAAGAAGAAGCACATTAAGGTCCTGGAGTGACCTAGCTAGTCTCCAGACCTTAATCCCATAGAATATCTGTGGAGGGAGCTGAAGGTTCGAGTTGCTCAACATCAGCCTTGAAACCTTAATGGCTTGGAGAGGATCTGCAAAGAGGAGTGGGACAAAATCCCTCCTGAGATGTGTGCAAACCTCGTGACCAGCTACAAGAAACATCTGACCTCGGCAATCACAGAGAATTTTTGTTTGATATTCTGTCTCTATCAGTTAAAATAAACCTACCATAAAAATAATAAACCCTTCTTTTTTTTTTTTAAGTGGGCAAATGTATAAAATCAGCAGGGATCAAATAATTATTTTCCCCACTGTATATTCTGTTTGAATAAATTTTAAAATGTAATTTAGTCCAGTAATGGCAAAGCTGAATTTTCAGCACCATCACTCCAGTCTTAATTTCACATGTTCCTTCAGAAATTATTCTAATATGCTAATTTGCTGCTTAAGAAACATTTATTGCTATCAATGTTAAACACAGTTGTGCTGCTTAATATTTTTGTAAAAACCATGATTCTTTGATGATAGTTTTTACTGTCACTTTTGATCCATTTAAAGCATCTTTGCAGATTAAAAATGTATTTGAATATTATATTTATTGATAATGTAGCTTAGTTGGGTAGTGACCTTTTTCTTCTTCTCTCTTTTTCTCATCTCTAGGCTGCAGGATCCAGATTAGGTCTAGCCACAAACACTCTCTGTTCTCTTGGCATCGCTGTCATTGTGGCCTTCATCCATAGCTGGCAGCTCACCTTGGTTATCCTTACCTGTATCCCCTTCCTCACGGGGGCAAATTTCATCCAGATGAGAGCCACGGCAGGACACACATCCAAAGATCAGAGTGCACTGGAGATGTCTGGCAAGGTACAGTTTACTGGTCATTTACCCTTTTTTGGGTTTTGTTTTGTTCAATTTATGTGATTTAATACATGCAATAAAGGATTTTGTATAACTGACTGCTAACTCTTCCCCACAGATATCCACAGAAACTGTTGAGAACTTCAGAACGGTTGTTGCATTAACCCGGGAAGACGTCTTCTTCCAAAAGTTTATTGACAGCCTGAGCAAGCCATACCAGTAAAATCACGTTTTTAACACTAAACATTTTAATACAGGGGTTTTCAAACTGGGGTCTGGGGACCACAAGGTGGCGCTAAAGGCCCCATGGAAAATTTGAAGCAGGAGATCTCACAGGAGATTTCACAAAATGTACTTTAGGGGCTGTCAAAGTTAACCTAAAATATTTCATTTAAGAATTGTTTAATGCAATTATATTTGAATTAAAAGCATTAAATTGAAAATGGTTTTAAAATGACTGTAATAAAACATTACTGTAATGGGGGGTTTAAAAAAGGATAGAAGAATATGTATTTAATAATAATTAATTAAATATTTTAAATATTTACATTTTTATATTTAAAAATACACTACCAGTCAAAAGTTTTTTAAAGAATTCTCTTCTGCTCACCAAGCCTGAATTTGTTTGATCCAAAATACAGCAAAAACAGTAATATTTTGAAATATTTTTACCATTTAAAATAATTGCTTATTATCTGAATAGATTTCAAAATGTAATTTATTCCTGTGATTTCAAAGCAGAATATTTAGCGTCATTACTCCAACGACAAATCATTCTGATATTTCTGATTTTCTGCTCCAAAAATATTTATTGTTATTATTATGTTGAAAACATAACATGATTTTTTTCAGGTTTCTTTGGTGAATAGAAAGAAACAGCATTTATCTGAAATAGAAATCTTTTGTAATATTATAAATGTCTTTATCATAACTTTCGATCAATTTAATTTTCCTTGCAAAATAAAAGTATTAATTTCTATAACCCCCCCCACTGCTCACAAGGGAATCATTATATTCGGGGGTCCTAAGCACTAAAACTTTTGAAATCTCAGAAACAGCAAACAGCTAATTTTATCTGTGGCTCATCAAAAGTGCTCAGCTAATGCCAAATCTGATTCAGCCAAATCTTACAAACAGCAATATGTGATATTTCAGATCTAGTTTGTGTAAAGCACCCATCTACGGAATCACCTTTGCTCTCGCCCAAGCCATTCCTTACCTGGTCAATGCCGCAATCTTCCGCTTCGGAGCCTGGCTTATTGCACACTGCTACACAGAATATGAAAATGTTTTCCTGTAAGTACAGTTTTTATTAAGACTATATGTGTGTGTGTGTGTGTGTGTGTGAGAATATCAAGCATGTTCTTTACTTCATTGATGTGTTGGTTCGTCTTCCACAGTACGTTTTCTGTGATTGTCTTTGCTGCAATGAACATTGGTCAGTCCTCATCATTCGCCCCAGACTTTGCCAAAGCCAAAGCAGCAGCTGGGAGGATCTCACTGCTGCTAGAGAAGAAACCAGCCATCGATATCTATGACGAGTCTGGACACCGACCAGTAAGCATGAAATTCTCAAACGGTTAGAAGTAGTCACCAACAAGCACAATATAACATAATGTAATATCTTTTTCTTTTTTTTTTCAGACAAACTTTTCAGGGAATATTGAGTTCCGAGATGTGCATTTCTCCTATCCAACACGTCAGAATGTGAAAGTCCTTCAGGGCCTGAATTTGTCCGTGTCTCAGGGCCATACGATGGCGCTGGTGGGCAGCAGTGGTTGTGGCAAGAGCACCACCATTCAGCTTCTGGAGCGTTTCTACGACGCTGCGGCAGGCCACGTGGTGAGTTCATCAGGTGGTTTTGGGTGCCTAGAGGTCTAAGCCATTATTTTGGCTCAAGGGATCAATTTATGCCTCACGTTCTGTCTGGTTTTCGCTTGTCACACAGTTGGTAGATGGGAACGACAGCAGAAGTCTGAACCTGGCATGGCTGCGCACGCAGATGGGGCTGGTGTCTCAGGAGCCCATCCTGTTTGATTGCACCATTGCTGAGAACATCCAGTATGGAGACAACAGCCGTGTCGTCACCCAGGAAGAGATCGAGGAAGCTGCGAAGAAGGCCAACATTCATAATTTTATCCTTGGCCTTCCAGAGGTATGCATGATGTCTCTGTTAATGTGTGTGTTTATGCATTTTGCTTCACAAACAAGTTCACTTTTTTATTTAATAAAACAAATCAGTAAAAACTGTAATATTGTGAAATATCATTACACTTATTACTATTTTAAAGTGTTATTTATTTATGTGAAGGCAAAGCTGAATTTTCAGCATCATTGCTCCAGTCTTCAGTGTCACAGGATACTTCAGAAATCATTCTAATATGCTGATTTACTGCTCAAGAAATATTTCTTAATATTATCAATGTTGAAAACATTTTGTTGAATCCATATAGTTTTTTCAGGATTATTTATTAAATAGAATGTTCAACAGGGTTATTTTAGTTACCTAAAACCAAATTGAAATAACTGAAATACTATATATATATATATATATATATATATATATATATATATATATATATATATATATATTTCTCTGTGTGTGTGTGTGTGTGTGTGTGTGTGTGTGTGTGTGTGTGTACCTACTTAACCATATTTTGGGGACAAATTTGTACCCAAAAGTGAGCTAAACCTGACAAAATATACAAAAACCTCCCTTTGGAGACGTCCTCATTTGTAAAACTGGTTTAAAAATAAAGTAAGCAAAGGTTTTTTGAAATTGTAAAAATGCAGAAAGTGTCCTGTAAGGGGTAGGTTTAGGTGTAGGGTTGGTGTAGGACAATAGAAAATACGGTTTGTACAGTATAAAAACCATTACGCCTATGGAATGTCCCCATTTAGATAGCTAAGTAAACATGTGTGTGTGTGTGTGTGTGTGTGTGTGTGTGTGTGTGTGTGTGTGTGTGTGTGTGTGTGTGTGTGTGTGTGTGTGACCCTGGACCACAAAATCAGTCGCTGGGGTATATTTGTAGCAATAGCCAGAAATACATTGTATGGATCAAAATTATCGAATTTTCTTTTATGCCAAAAATCATTAGGATATTAAGTAAAGATCATGTTCCATGAAGATATTTTGTAAATTTCCTACCACGAATATATCAAAACTTAATTTTTGATTAGTCATATGCATTGCTAGGGATTTCATTTGGACAACTTTAAAGGCGATTTTCTCAATATTTAGATTTTTTTGCACCCTCAGATTCCAGATTTTCAAATAGTTGTATCTCAGCCAAATATTGTCCGATCCTAACAAACCATACATCAATGGAAAGCTTATTTAAGACTGTTTTTGTTGGTCCAGGGTCATATATATATATATAACTTTGAACTTACTGTAATTCAGCCAGCTGCCAAAAAATTTCTCATTTTCCTTTAGTCTATCCTTACGTACAAAAATAAGTACTAAAACTTTGATTAAAATTAAAATTAAAACAAAATTTAAAAATAAAAACTAATTCAAAACATTGCTTAAAATTAAAATAGTGTCTTAATGATAGTAAAATAACCAGTGTTCAAAAGAAAAGCATTTATTTAAATACAGTTTATGATATTAGTAATGTCTACATTTTCGATCAATTTACATAAAATATTATATTATATTATATTATTATAATATATTATTTTATATTATATGCTCTAAGCTGCCAATAAAAACTAATTTCATGATCTATATACATATATAATCCTTTCAGAAATACAACACTCGAGTTGGAGATAAAGGCGCTCAGCTGTCTGGAGGACAGAAGCAAAGGATAGCCATCGCTCGAGCTCTGGTCCGCAATCCCAAACTTCTGCTGCTGGACGAGGCCACATCTGCACTCGACACAGAGAGCGAGAAGGTTTGTACAGGCTCTTACACATATTTTCAAAACTATTTCAAAGTATTTCATTTTATTTATTAAAACACTTTCTTTTTTGATGCTGAATGGACTGTATGCATTTCTGTCTTCAACCAGCAGGTGGCACTTTTGATAGTTTGAACTTGTGTGCCTGCCATCCTGCTGGTTTTAGGGAATCCCTTTAAAATCCTGAATGTACACTCTACATACATTCCCCCTGAGTTTTCATGTCTTATTACATTTACAAAAGAAAACAAAAGAAGATCAAACCTAAGACTCAAATCTAGAGATTTTGTTGATAAAGTGTTGCTTTAAATATCTAGTTTAAAGTTTTGGCCACTTCTTTCTTTCTTGTTATACAGATTGTGCAGAAGGCCCTTGATGATGCTCGGCATGGCCGCACATGTATCGTCATTGCCCATCGCTTGTCCACTATTTATAATGCTGACATCATCGTGGTTGTTCAGAACGGCAAGGTGACTGAACAGGGAACGCACACCCAACTCATGGCCAAACAAGGGGCCTACTATAATCTAGTGAATGCGCAAGTGTCTGCTCACTAACTTAAACTCCCTTTGATTTATTCTAATGGTTGTATATCTACAATGAAGGGCAAAGTTAAATGATTAAATGGTGCAGTTAATCTTAAATTAAATTGAAATCTCCTCTGTCACTAAATATTCAGTTTGTTTTAGGGCTAAATGTTGCAATCATAACATGACTTTGAATGTAAAACACTAACGTTGATAAGCTAAGAAGCATTTAAATATTCTGAATCAAACAAACCAAAAAGTGGGATATTGCTATTTAGTTATTTTGTTACAATGAAAGATACTTTTTTTATATATAAAAAGGAAAATATATTTATATATATATCTATAGATTATTTTTCTCAGTTTTTATATACAAATATTGTTTTTCATATACAGTAAATATTACAGAAGTGTTATTGTACATAAAATAATGTACAGTAAAAATCCATCAATACTTTGTGTACAAGTACGGATCAGCTTTAACAGGTAATTGCAGCACTTTTACCTAATGTTTTGAAGATTGTATGTGTTTTCACTGTGGCATAAACCGTTTTGAATGTGAATATTAGTTTTGTTTATATGCGCTCGGCGCGTGGGGGCGCAATTTGCTCGTGATTTGAGTCTCCAACATGTTGGACCTTTTTCTTTCTGCACTGACTTTAACTTTATTGGCTTTCGAACAGTAACTGGTATTATTCTTGTATTATTGCTGTTAATATTATGCATTGTTTATTGTTAAGGTGCTTTTTCGATTTTTATAAAATAAATTATCCATCATTCTCTGCTATCGTTCTTTCCTTAGGCATGTTTAAATTAAACTTTTTATTTAAAGTAAAGCTAACTTTTTTAAAGTAAATTTAATTTCCAAAACTCTTTTCTGGACTAGCATATTTTTACCGTTTGTGCATGTAATTTTGTTTGTACGGTCACGTGTTTTGGCGGTACATTTTTATTAGCCCAATTCTTTTTTTTTTTTTCGTATGTAGGCACAATTATGCGCTGATAATATTCTTCATATGTATATTTTCGAAGGACACACTCGGAAAAACACTGAAATCCTTGAAGGTGAATTGTTTTCGTGCATGCTACTGAAGATGTAACAGTTTGAGACATATATAGGCTATTTTATTTTAAATTGACTGCAAAAGTAGGCTATAGCTTTCATAAACTAACAAAAACCTAAATTTATAGTCACCGTTTTTTACTTAATAATTTTACAGTTCTTATTTTATCTCATATAAAATGTTCTCAGAAGTTTAGATTTGTTGTCTGGAATCTTAGCTAGGCTACTTCAGAGAATGTGTACAACAACAACAAAAAAAGTGTTATAATTGAAGCTGTTTTTCGTGGGTTTCACAACAACTGCAGTTTTAACATTTGAACACATTTTTATTTTTTACAATTGGTACTGAAATGGCGTAACAGGTCCTGCACTAGAGCACATTTTATTTTATAGAAACTGGACATTGCAGTAATATCAACGGCAAACCGTTCACTGTGGCTGAATCCATGTTGACTTTATTGAGTGGCTTAAATTAGAAAGCCAATTTCCTCAAATAAACGATGTGAAATAAACGCTCACCTTACATGTGCATGCTTACATAAATTAGAAAACGTGATTAAACACTGAATTCTGAATTTAAAATCTTACAAATCATTTAAAAGTGCGTCTATGACAGACCTCCAAAAAAAAAAAAAAAAATCAAGTCCAACTCGTGGATAAATATGACGTTTTTCTTCACAAAAAACACTCCCGTACAGTTTTGGATATTTACTAGAGTCAATATATGCAACTAAAAATACTATTCAAAATTTGCGTCTTGAACAAATACATACCCAAGTTTTACATCAGTGTGGAATAACCTTCTAGTCTATTCTATTTTATTTTCAGTATTTACATTCTTTTTCAGCAACAAGAAATAAGTACATTTCATACAAACTTAGGATTTGTAGTCTGCAGTTTCGACAAAGACCAATGTGCGATATATAGACTATCTTTTCGAATATTAAAGAAATGAATTTGTAAATGACAAAACGAAGTCTATTCAACACTACGGCAATTTATCCTTACGAAATTGGATTTTAGTAGTGTTCATGAATAAAGTGCCACAGTTTGGTTTTGAGAAAAACAAAAAGTTAGCAATGACAGGCCACTTCACTGATGGGTAAAATACATTTTTTTCTGTTTCATAACAACAGTAAGTAAAATAAGACTATTCGACAAATACCCATCAGAATGCACATATCAGATGATGTCCTTTTTAATATTCCCTTACTTTACCAAATTCATGTCACATAGAATCTGTGCAGACCAAAACAGGCTTACTTCATTGTAAATTACACTTTAATCGTAAATTGAATCACTTTACAACATCCAAGTGAAATGGCCACACGGTTATTTCACCAGGTGACACTTTATAATAACTTTCACTTTAAGTTGAACAGAAAATTAGTTAATGTACACTCGAATAGCTAAAAAGAGATGAAACTTTGGTTTGTGTTGTTTCACACAGGATATTCAGAATTGAATGTGCATTAACTAGCGATCTGATTTGTGAACAGCTGGAATTATCGAAAGTTTTTATAAAGTGTTACCGAACGAACAGCACAACCTTTTTTGCGAACCGTCAGATAAGTTTCTAGTCCATTCGAGATTCGTGTACGTGCATTTTGAACGGGATTAATCGAGGGGGTTTGCACGGCCGTTCATGCCCGTCGTCGGGACAGACTCGGGAGGTTGCAACAGGTCAGGTGAGTGGCACGAGGGGCTACCGGGCACACTGTGCTCGCTGTCGGTGTCGCTCCCTCGTTTCCCTCCACTCGCCCCAGAGCCCGACCCTGACGAGCCTCCGGCACTGTGCGTTTTGACATGTTTACTGAGGTGGTCGCTCCGCATGAACCTCTTGTTACACACGGGACAAGCGAAGCGCTTCTCGCCGGTGTGCGTGCGTAAATGTCGCTGGAGCTCGTCGGAGCGCGTGAACCTCTTCCCACAGAACAACCAGTTACACACAAAAGGCCTTTCTCCGGTGTGCCACCTCAAATGAGCCTTGAGGTGCGACGTTTTTCCGTACACTTTCCCACAGCCGGGAATGTGACAGCTGTGTAGCCCTTTTCTGCGGAGGCTCGCGCCAGCTGGACCCAGGCGCTCCGCCTCTTGACAGTTCGGACAGTCGCACGTCGCTCTGCCCGAGTAGCGCCGCGCCGAGGACCGCGGAGATCCCGCCAACGAGGCCGTCGGACCCCCTGTCAACATGGAACCTCCCGCTCCACCCAGGGGAGAGGGACTGGAGTCTGGGTACGAGGAGAGCACGGGTTTGAATCCGTCCATGAGATGCTGACCGGTGGTCAGCAGATGCGGGGACGCACTGGTGCTAAAGGCAGAGTGGCTTAAACTCGAGTAGTCTGAGTTGTATCCCCCCAAAGGAGAGTGCAAGGAAGTCTGCAGCCCGCCGGAGTGAAGGGATGTCTGGAGCGCGGCTCCGTTCGGGTTCTGCACGTCAATCCAACCGGCTCCCACGTCCCACCACGCGGACGCGCCCGTGGTGCCCACATCCCCAGCGGGTATGCCAGGGTGCGAGGACTTGAACCACGACTCGTAGGGATGGGCCACGCTCATTCTCGGGTAAATGCTTTGCAAGCTGTCCACGGACGTGTGCACCTTGGAAATAAACATGGGCTGGTGGCTGGGCTCTTGGGAGTTGTTGGAAACCGACGCCTGGAAAACGGAGTAGTCGTTTCCGAAGTGGGAGTTGGATGAAGTACCAGAAGTTAAGGAAAAGGCACTGGATCCCGTGGAAGTGTTCGTGCCAAAAGAGTCGCTTAAACCACCACCATTCCGAGCGAAAGAGGATAAACTGGATCCCAAACTACAGCTGCTGGCTGCCGCTCGTTTCCACGGGTGGAATCCTTTTCCGAACGAAGACGAGTTATCCGAAATAGAGGAAGGAGAAGGACTCGGACTCCCGATTTTGTTACACGTCGCAGCCAACATGGCTAAAGGAGTCGACCCCAATCTCGGCTCCTCCTGGAACAAAAGGAGTTAGAAGGTAAGTAAAGATGGTAGATTTGGGAACTGGGTGCGTTCGAAGAACAGTTTTAACTCGCTGCCTTTTATCGTGCAAGCCCAGCATACCTGAAGGATGGCAGTATCGAAATCTCAAACACTGAAATACAACCACTCGCAAACACAAAACAAAAGCGAAACACAGCATATAAATACCAAGATAAGTTATACATACAATGTCGTAGTTGAGAAATGGAAGTCCTGCTCGTTTCTCTCGCTTAAAACATAATCAAGTGACTCTCTCCCCGGCTGACCCAAGAAATTTTAATCCCCACGGCAGGACAATAAAGGAAACTAATTAAACCAGCACGAAACTCCTTAGACTCACCCCTAGAAGTGAAGTTGCCATCACAAAAGTGCCCTCCTCAGAGGATCTTTTTATATTTATGAATCAGAGCACTGTTTTTTTAGAGGTGTGCAATACAATGATGTGGTCCGCCCATTCCAGCACAATTGTAGCTCCTCTCACGGCTTTGAAGTGCCGCTGTGACACGGGCGACCAATCAGGAAGAGCCGTACCTTCACGCGGCCACATTCTAGCGTGAGGTCATCGATAGAGCACTTCAGACAAGATCTCCACCCCTTCCAACACCCCCCTCATAATAAAACTCAAGTTAAATGAGTAGAACTGGAAGTTTTAGGGAAAACTTTTCTATTCTTTTGTATAAAGAGGTTAACGAGGTTACTGGACCCCCTGATCTGTTATGAATTATTATTATTATTATTATTATTATTATTATTATTATTAGGCTATGTGTGCTACAAGTTGTGATAATGAAAAAAAAAAGCAATTGTATATCATATCACTCTTACAAGTCGTTGTCATTGTCTTACAGATTGTTTTGTAGAATATAGATTCCCATAAACTATTGTAAAGAATTTATGTTGTACAGGTCAAGAAGACAAAACGAACAGGTTGCCTTTATTTTTATTATTATTTTTATAAAATTCAACTGTTCTTTAAATGTTTGACCAATGTTTCGAAAATGAACACGTTTAATTAAACTTTCCTTTAGTAGACAAAAGTTTAAATCATTCAAACAAGCGCGTGCATTGTGGCTCGATTGATTTAAAAATGTATATGCATTCATTGCAAATTAACGAAATCAATATGTATAGGTTGATCTCACAACTTTAGGCTATATTATAACATACCATCTCTTTCTTTCGCTGTCTCCTTATTAACACACACAAACACACACAGCATTTTACGCAGGACTGGTGTGTTTTCGGACTTTTTGTTATTATTAAGTATGTATTACGAATTGCAAGCATTTAACTCTGTGAACTTGTTGGTCAGTATAAAAAAATCATTTCACATAATGCATGTAAACGTCTTTACAAGGTGGAATATGGCTTTTGTGTTCTGTTAACTCTCAACAGCAATACAGTGGCGGGCTATTGATATCAGGACGATGAATGCAGAAATGCTCTCAGGATAATGATGTAGCCCTGGCTACTCTATTTACATGCGTCGTGGACTGGAGGCATAAATTTCATTTGAATTTCAAATTTAATAAAGCAGGAGGTTTTTAATCATGAGAAGTTTTATTTGTTTGATATTAACATTCTTATTGACCGGCTCCGTTGACCAACTTGGTCATTATAGGACAGCAAAAAGTTAATTAAAACGACCGAAGATTATTCATCAAATCATCTGCCTCCGCCGTGTCGCCTCCTTTATTGCGGGAAGTGATAGATGGCTGATCAGATTCATTTCTCTGTTTCTTCGATTTGCACAACAGTTCTGTTGTTTCCTTGGCAGTGCTTACCCTTTCTAATTCAAAGAACAAGAAGCATCTCAAAATTGAGAGTGAGAAAAATACGCAGCAAAAAAATTAAGCAAGGCACATCGGAGGAAAAAAAATACTTTGCGCAAATTTGAACCTCAGCCATGCATTCTGAAACAAAACCTGCACAGTTTGTAAAGTTAATTCTCCAGAATGAATAAAAAATTAAGTTAAAACAATCAAACGTACAGCTTTTGTGTCAAACATCCAGCATGTCAAAATAACTGAACTTTTCTCTCGGATGATTTAAAGACTTTGGTTTGTGGATGGTGAGATTATGATAACTAACTAATGAATCTATGTCCAACACTAAAATATTTTCATATCACACAGAGTTAAAAAAAAAAAAAAATCCCTGAAATTACATCAGCATGTAAAGACTAACAGACAAATAAATAAAGTGGTGAAACTTCACGGCAATACATTTCCATAACTCAACGTGCACGCGCAACCCGTTCCAAAATACAAATGTCACACACACACACAAACAAATGTCCCATAAACTGCAGCATTGTTTGATTGCAACAGATGCATGATGCACATACCGTGTCTGTGTCCTCGCTTTATTGATTGACCCCGCGCGCATCTCCTCTCGCACAGCAGAAGGCAGTGGCGCTCGCGCACAGTGAACGCGCAGACCCTGGAAGATAAATGTTACTTTGGGAATTGAGTTTAATTACGAATAACGGAGGAGCCGCTCGGCCACCGGTGGTGTAATCAAAACATGTGTTCATGTCCTCTGACAAGACAGCGCGAGAGATGCGCAAGAGAGGATGAGGTGGAAGCGCAGCAACAGCGTGTGATTTTTTTTTTAAACAATACTACAGAAAACACATTTCACAATTGTTTTACTTTTAAATAAATTATTTCCAAAATAATAAAAGGTTAGAACGTATACTTGGCCAAAAAATGTGCAATTAAAATTGAATTCGTGATTTTGGGAATATAATTCATATCAAAGGTTTAATACTGTAATAATGAAATTAAGTAAATTGAACGAAAAAAAAAATCGAATGATAATAAAAGCAGTCAAAAACAACAACTAAACGTTCGCGCATGTAATATCCTGTTGCTTTCTTTCCCAAGATGCCATACAGGCCACCGAGGTTCTCTTTGGCCTGTATTGAACAGATGTCCCCATCTCTGCCTTTCTTCTCCCATGCATGGGCTACATTACCGTCATGAAATCAAGCTGAAGAAACCTGTCCCATTCGTGGCCCTAATCATCGCGTTATTCTGGCCCAGTGCGCACGAACAAAATGGGTTTAATATTGCGTGCTCTCAATAATTTTGCGAAAAGAAAAGAGGGGAAGTCAGCGGCTGTGTCCCGGAGATGGTGGGAGCACTTTCCTCTTTAATCTTATGATTATCCAGGAAAACTGATAATCTAGTGGTCTACCTGTCCGAGTCCTGCGAAACATCAGTAGGCTAATTGCCGGAATTCGAAACTAGTAATAAAGATTTAGGACTACGTTGAAAGCATCGAGTTAAAAAAAGAAGAAGAAAGAAAGAAAATAAGATGTAAATAAATAAATTATTACTTTGCAGAAAGATAATTATACGTTTAAATTTATTTATTTCTTTATTTCGAAAGTCAGAATCTATTGTTAAATAAGCCTAAAGAAGTATGTAGTTTATTTACAAGGGATCAGTTTGTGTTGTACCAGATTACAGGTTCATAATATTTTTCAATATAGTTTATATCTACAGTTGTTTATAAATATATATATGATAATTAAATAGTAAATTCTATATAAATTAATTAGTCTAGATTATATATATATATATATATATATATATATATATATATATATATATATATAAATGATAATTAAATAATAAATTATATATAAATTAATTAGTTTATATATATATATATATATATACACACACACACACACACACACACACACACACACACACACACACACACACACACACACACACACACACTATATGTGTGTGTGTGTGTGTGTGTGTGTGTGTGTGTGTGTGCGTGCGTGTGTTAACCTGGACCACAAAACCAGTCATAAGGGTCAAATTGTTTTAAAATTTGATTTGAAATTTTCGAAGCTTTGCATTTTTGTATGGTTTGTTAGGATCGAACAATATTTGGCTGAGATAAAACTATTTGAAAATCTGGAATCTGAGGGTGCAAAAAAATCTAAATATTGAGAAAATCGACTTTAAAGTTGTCCAAATGAAGTCCCTAGCAATGCATATTACTAATCAAAAAATAAGTTTTGATATATTTACGGTAGTAAATTTACTAAATATCTTCATGGAACATGAACTTTAGTTAATATCCTAATGATTTTTGGCAAAAAATAAAAATCCATAATTTTGATCCATACAATGTATTTTTGGCTATTGCTACAAATATACCCGTGCTACTTAAGACTGGTTTTGTGGTCCAGGGTCACATATATATATAACAAATAATTGTATATATTATGAATTCTCTCTCTCTCTCTCTCTCTCTCTCTCTCTCTCTATTATTTGTTATACAAATTATTTCAAGCGTTGAACTGTTACTATATTTCAATGTAATGCTTTTGTAAAATATCATATAAATGTGGGGCCATGGCCGGACTCTTTCTTTTCAGCAGGAGGTGGGACAGAGAGACCAGATGTCCCTGTGTGTGCAGGGCTGCCAAGTGAGGCTAGGGCAGTGGAGCCCGAGACACAAGAGCCCAAATGGTGTGACAAAGGAGGAGCAGGAAGCCTGGCTCTGCCTGGATGAACCTCAGAGAGCGCCAGTCCACATCCACATCCCAGCCCCAACCCCTCGGCCCACGTCCCACAACCCCATTGAACTACTAGAGCAGGGCCGTGGACCATGTGCTGACTTTTTGCTGGATCACACAACCATAGACATGATCACAGGAGTGTAAACGCTGACATATGATCACTGCTAGAGGACAAGTGTGCAGAGTTTAAGCAGAAAGCTCACACACATGCACAGGTTAGTCCCGCAAAAAACATATTTATAATGATTTTAGGGCTCTTGTATATTTAAAACACCCTGTTGGCAATGAATACCAGCTGCTTTGGATAATTAATGAATTCACATTAACCAGATAAGGTGGTGTTTGTCATATGACATACACCAGCGTACGCTGCTTGTGTGTGTCCCGTGTCCAATAACTCATTCATCTTGATTTAATCAGTGTTGTGTGGACACTAGATGGGGGAGGAGGCATCCAGCGGCTAATCACCAAAGCTAAACACCTGGAAATGTGGCATCATGGGCTATGTGGTCATTATCATTATCATAAGCCCTCTAATTAACCAACAAATCACATGCTAATGTATCACAGTATACCAGAGCCAATGTACTTAACTGAATGACAGATGCAAATTTTCTTAAGTTTTAAATATGACAACAGGGTCAGCTCTTGCTATGACCCGAGGGACTTGTTTTAATCATAAACTCTAATTTTAGGGTTAAAGGGGCATTTTAATGTTTCAAAAGTTAATCTTTTGGATTGAAATGTCTGATGAATATCTGAAATGATCTGAATTGGAAGTTTCATAAGTAGGCAAGCAAAATTACATATATTTGTAGGATCTATATTATAATCCCACAGACAATATAACTACACAGATGTCAAAAAGAAAAGTGCAAAATAAATAAATAAATGAATAATAATAATAAATAAATAAATAAATAATTTATAATAATTAAAAAACAAACAAGACAGACAGATCATAGATAGATATATAGATACATGATAGATGATATACTGTAGATAAATATAATAAATAATTTAATTAGGATAGATAGATAGATAGATAGATAGATAGATAGATAGATAGATAGATGGTAGATAGAAAGACAGACAGACAGACAGACAGACAGACAGATAGATAGATAGATTTATACTAAATAAATATTTAAGAAATATAGATAAAAAACAAATTGTAAATTTATACTAAATAAATAAATATTTAAATAAGATAGATAGATAGATAGATAGATAGATAGATAGATAGATAGATAGATAGAAATTAAATATATATATTTATACTAAATAAATCAATATTTAAATAAGAGATAAAAATAGATTATACATGTATATAAAAATAAATGAATAAATAAATAAATAACACCACACAGACTAATAAAATAGTAGTTTAACAACATTATGGTACTGCCAAATACAGTATCTATGGCTTGTGTTCGTTCAGCCATGCATGAAAACACAGTTAAGTATGATGCATTCTGAGGAGCAGTGCTTTTGTGTCGGGCTATTTGCTGGCCATAGTGAGGTCATCAGGAGCGGGCAAGCAGGCTTTGTAAAGGCCCTGCACAGGTGTGGCAGCAGCCCTCGCTGAAGGAGTGCAGTGAAGCACGAACAATCATCTAAATGTCTGTGAGATGAAATGGCTAGTTAACAATCTTTTGACTGCCCCAACCTCCGAGCTTTTGTCGGGTATCGATCGACCAGCTGCCACTGGGTTATTGTCAGCCTGGATGGGAGCCCCTTTGGCTGGGAGGGATGGGTAGCAGTTTATGTGTGTGTGTGTGTGTGTGTGTGTGTGTGTGTGCGCGCGTGTTTGTGTGTTTGATAGTGGGGTGTTGCTTCTTTATAAAAGGCTTTCTCATCCTTTAAGTTATAGGTTAGTCTAGTTAATTAGGTAAGATTCTTTATTTGAAAGATTAAGGCACAAAAAGGAAAAAAAAATGCTTTCAAGTGTAGCTGATGGTTTGCAAACAGTTAACTGAGCTGATAATGTGTGCATGTCAGTGAAGGGAAATATTCACCACATACAGTATATGAATAAAATATACACTAAGAATGTCAGCTTGAAAAATCATGCATAATAACATCAAGAATAATTAATTTAATTCAAGAATATTGTTCAAAGTAAATACAGTATATAAATAAATAATGTTTGCAGTGAGTGAGAACAGGCATGTTTAGGCACGTTTTTGTTTTATTTTCCTCTGAATTAGTTCATCTAAAAAATCATGCATGATAACATCTAAATTAAAATCAATGAATTTCATTTAATTCAAGAATATTGTTCATTTAGTAAATAAACAAATTAAGGTTAATATAAAAATCTGTAAACATAGGGCACACTATACTGTATAATTTGAAGGAATTTTTGGGTTTTGGAATTTTTACAGGTATTTTACCAGTATTTTAAATTTTACACTTCATTGCATTGTGTTTTAGAGTTAACAGAAATGTCCGTAAAATGAAGGGATAATGTTGCGTGTAATGAGCTGCCAGTACTGTTCCTGTTATTTTACGGATTTATTTTTTACAGAAATGTTTGGCATTTGTATTTTATTTTATTTTACTGATGGAAAAATGATTGATTGCACCTTTAAAGTAACAATATACACATTTACAATGTACAATGATGAAACACAGTCTGATTATTACTGTTAAATTTAGAATATTTTGAATCACACAAGTTGGTCCAACAAAATAGATAAAATATTAAGTCATACAAACAATTTGTACTTGAGCTGGGCAGACCTGAACTGTTTCTAAAATTAGAACGATCCCGTTAGAATGAACACAACTGATCACAAATCCAATAAAACCATCACAATTATTTAATACACGGTCTGTTCCCAGACTTTTCTGACTGTCCTCTAAGTTACTCTAGTGGGTGTGTGCACGTTTGTCAGCGTGAGGGACAGCGCTAGAGCCAGTGGCACTGAGTAAAGTGCTGAGAGTCAGCCCTGACTCCTACAGTTTCAGTAATTATCCACAACTGCCCATTCTGTCCATCCACAGCCATAATGGAGACCAGAGCGTGTGCCTGTCACCACTACAGAAAGAGAGGGAAGGGACAGGGGAGAGACAGGGCGGAGAGACAAGTATTTGCCTACCTCATTATGTCATTGCGGTGACACAATAGCAACTTCTTTTTTTCTTTTGTCACTGTGACAAAACATTTAAGTTAGCAAACTCATTCTGAGAGGGGCCCTGCATCATTATCACTGGGTTTCTTCTAGTTAGTTTAACTTTGTGAAGTGTTTCATAGACCTCTTGGACTTATTAGACAATGAAATCATCCAGAATCATATACTTTAGGTTCTATCAGGATAAACAAACTATACTACTACTACTATAATTATTAATGTTATATTATTTAATATATCATGTTGTTATATAGTATATTAAATAGTGCTGTCAAACGATTAATCGCATCCAAAATAAAAGTTTTTGTTTACATAATATACGTGTGTGTGTGTGTATTGTGTATATTTATTATGTATATATATAAATACACACATACAGCATATATTTTGAAAATATTTACATATTTACATTCATATAATTTATATAATATACAAATATATTTAATATATAAACATAACATATTTTTCTTAAATATATGCATGCATGTAGGCTATGTGTATTTCTATTTACATAATAAATATACACAGTACACACACATATATTATGTGAACAAAAACTTTTATTTTGGATGCGATTAATCGCGATTAATCGTTTGACAGCACTAATATTAAAACATAAAATTCACCAGACAATTCTCAATACAAAGATTCATAGAACTTTTAATATTAAATTTATTATTGTTGTTGTTATTATTATTTAATATATTGTGATTCAGTGCTCTGTGTCAGATCTGTGTCACGTGTGAAGAAAAAAAAAAAGATTTGGGCCAAATTCTGAATGTAGCCTTTGTTTAATGATTATGTACAGTGGTGGCCAAAATTGTTAGAACACTTGGCATATTTAAGTTGTTTTTGTTGAATTGGCCATTACAATGCCCATAAAACCAACTATTGCCAGAACTACCTGCGACGGAAGGAATCTTCTGGAATATTGAAAAAAACTTCAAACATGAAATTTGGGGCGAGTTGGAAAATAAACTGGACAGATCTATTGTACATTGAAAAGAAAGCCTTTGGCTTGAGTTGCAGAAGGCATGGGATAACATTAGTGTTGAAGTTCTCTGGAAATATATTGACACTATGCCAGAGAGACGTGCTGTTGTAATTGTTGCAAAAGGTGGACACACCAAATATTAAAGTTAAAAGGCAAAAAAAAAAAAGGTCAATATTTTCAGATCTGTCAGGTGTTCTAATAATTTTGGCCACCACTGTATAAAATATACTTATTCAATTATTGACTGATCATCTTAATCATTACATTTAAACTGTGTTTATTATGTTTTGACGATGTTATAGTTGATGCCTTCCAAAGTAGGGTCTACTTTATACACTGAGTGCTCACTTGGGAAGGGAGGCTTATTGATTATTTTTTGTATTCGCAGACATTCCTTTGTCCTTCCATAGCCTGACACTTGTTTTTAATCAGTCAGCTGATGTCTCTTGGCTTATAATTTGTGTTCAGTTGACACGAAGAGAATTTAGATGTCACAGACAGAAAGGCGCTGGAACTGTGCTGAGGTCAGCAGGCACCTGCAGAGATATGTGGTGGCATGTCATTGCAGCAAAAAGACGTTCCTGTACTCCAAAAACTAAATCCTACAAGCTATATTCTATTAAGCAGCTGTAAAAACCAAGAGTTATAGTTTTATTTTGCTACCCTTTTATGATCTATCCAATGTCTATCATGTTCAAAATGTCTCAATTTTCAATTTTTTTTTTCCACAGGCGCTGACCAGAGAGCCTGCAAAAGGATGCCACTGAGACCTCGAGAACATGGCTGGTTTGAATCTCATACCAGCAGATGCCAAGATCTCGCCGCATTTCTCAGCATTGTTTCATCTGAAAAAATGTTAAACAAAAACGCCACAGGATGAAGTTTGCTTAATTTTGATTCAAAAAGTATAGAAAACTTGCCTCTTTCTTTCTCTACTTAAATTGTCCAGCCTTGCATTCAAAAATCCATGTGCATTTCCCTTCTGGCCTTAAGGAAAAATCATATTGAGGAAGAAGTAAAAATGAGAAAATTGTGGAACGGAGGGGCGAAGGAGGGGCTTGATAAAGGAAGTAAGGACAGTCTTCTCGCCATGCAATTTAATCACTGTATACCCAGGCAAGTATTGACAGTTGTCCTGTGGAAGCTATTAAAGTTGCTGTCCAAGGTTAAATGAAATTGCAGTTTATCAGGGGAGCATTGAGAAAATAAGGGAATCTGCTGGAGCCGGCTGATTAATGTGGAGCATGATCAACACAAGGGGGTTCATTAAACCATACATCACTAGGGTAATTTAACATGTCATCACGCCTGCTGTCTCCCCCTGCAACACATGTATTTATGTGTGTGTGGGGGTGTGAGATTGTGTGTGCTTTTTGTCATGGTTACACTGTACATCAAAGAATCAGTGTCGGTTTGGGTGTAGGCCGATCTTATATTGTGAGGAATGATATGCAGCATTGTATCGTGCTGAAATGAAATAACGGTAATTGCTCAAATGCTCCTCCCAACATTTGGTGTTTGTAGGTGCATGATGGGTAAAATATGATATGGAAGGGTAACCTTCACATATGGATATTTCTGTAGGCAATTTGCGGACTTATAGATTTGTAATACTTTAATACTAATACTATAATATATAAATTTGTAATAATTTAATACTAATACAGTCATGGCCAAAAATATCGGCACCCTTGGTAAATATGATCAAAGAAGGCTGTGAAAATTAATCTGCATTGTTAATCCTTTTGATCTTTTATTTAAAACATTCACAAAAATCTAATCTTTCATTGGATAATAAGAATTTAAAATGGCGGGAAATATCATTATGAAATAAATGTTTTTCTCAAATACACGTTGGACACAATTATTGTCACCCCTAGAAATTCTTATGAGGAAAATATCTCTGAAGTATATTCCCAATCATATTCACAATTTCGCGCACTCCAGGGTGATTATGAACATGAAATAATCCAGCCATGGCTTCCTGTTTCACAGAAATATAAATAGGAGGGAAAACAAAGCCCAAATTCCCTTAATCATCCATCACAATGAGAAAAACCAAAGAATATATTTCTGATGTGCAGCAAAAGATAATTGAGCTTCACAAATTAGTGAAGTGGCTTTAAGAAAAGAGCTAGAGCAGTGAAAATTTCCATTTCCACCATCAGGGCAATAATTAAGAATTTCCAGTCAACATAAAATGTTACGAAACTGCCTGGAAGAGGACGTATGTCTATATCTTCCTAATGCACGGTGAGAAGGAGAGTTTGAGTGGCTAAAGACTCTCCAAGGACCGCAGCTGGAGAATTGCAGAAAATAGTTGAGTCTCAGGGTCAGAAAACCTTAAAAAAATTGTCAAACAGCACCTACATCACCACATGTTGTTTGGACGCATATTCAGTTATCAGACACAACTGGAACTTCAAATGGGCTTCTATGGTCAGATGAAACTAATAAATTAGCTTTTTAGCAGCAAACACTCAAGATGGGTTTGGTGAACACAGGGATAAAAAGTACCCCACGTGTACAATGAAATATACTGCTGTTGTGGGCTTTGATGTTGTGGGCCTATATTTCTGCTGGAGGTCCTGGACATCTTGTTTAGACACATGGCATCATGGATTCTATCAAATACCAACAGATAAAAAATCAATAAGTGACTGACTCTGTTAGAAATCTTATAATGGGCCATGTTTGGATCTTCCGGACAATAATCCAAACGCAAACCTCAAAAACAACACAAAAATGGGTCACTGAGCACAAAACCAAGCTTCTGCTCTGGCCATCTGTCCTCTGACCTGAACCCTATAGAAAATGAGTGGTGAACTGAAGAGAAGAAGCACTGTCACGGAGCTGGGAATCTAAAGGTGTCTGGAGTGATTCTGGATGAAGGAATGGTCTCTGATCTCTTGTCAGGTGTTCTCTAACCTCATCAGGCATTACAGGAGAAAATTTAAAGCTGTTAAACTGGCAAATGGAGGTTTCAAAAAGTATTGAATAAAAGGGTGCCGTTAATTGTGGCTAATGTGTATTAGAGAAAAACATTTATTTCATAATGATATTTCCCCCCATTTTAAATTCTTATTATCCAATGAAAGGTTAGATTTTTGTGTATTTTTTAAATAAAAGATCAAAAGGATTAACAATGCAGATTAATTTTTACAGCCCTCTTTGATCATATTTACCAAGGGTGCCAATATTTTTGGCCATGACTGTATATAACTCGATTGAAACACAATATCTGAAAATATTAAAAGCAAAATATTCAGTTATATTTATCTTGTTTATTTTCTCTTAGTCTGTTCTTTTTTCTTTGCTCTTTTTGTTCTTCTTAAAAAAAATGTAACGTTATTAGGGCAAAATTGTGGGTTGTGATAAGGCCTGGATTTATTTAAATAAATGTTCACCCCACAGATATTGAAATAGGCTAATTTTTGCTGCTTTCACACATTTGATTAGAATATTTTCATTTTTAAAACGTAATAGGCCTATTTAGAGCTGCATGACAGAAACTTGGCCTCTCTATCGCCATCTGTGGCTGAAAATTAAATTGCATGTTACTTGAGTAGTAACCTGTTTTACGTTAGTTGTGCAATGCTTAGCCATGAATTGCCATGTCGGAACAGATCTGTAACGCATTTCAAGTGTATTTCAGAAAAAAAGTAATCGGAGCAAGTAAGTATATCAGCCTATGATAGGCTGAGTTTTGCTTTGGCACCTTCCCCTGTTGACTCTCTGCAGTTCTTTGTTTTGACAATGGATGATTCCGTAGATGGTTGCTATTTAGAAGTGACCAGGTTCTAGTTCTCTTATTAGTTCAAAGTATACACAACAAAACTATTTATTGTAGTTACAAACCACACATGATAGTAAGTGTACCCTGTTTTTATTACAGACATGGTGTAAATAGACAAAAAAACGAATGATGTAAGCTCGGTATTTTCGCACGAAATCCGACCCGACAGTTCAAAATACAAATCGTTATTGTAGGCCTACCCTAGTGAATCTGGATATGGCAAGCATATGATTTTGAAAATGGATTTTTATGTGCTAGCTCAGTAATACATTTTTATGAGTAAGAATGTGGGTACAAAGCAAAAACAATAACAGCTACGCATATAAAAGTATCAAAATTATGAAGATGCAGTTCAAAAAAATTACAAGACAATTTTAATGTGACCTTCATTTGTTAGTTTTAATAAAAGTCAAACTTTCTGTCATAAAAGTCCCCATTGTTAAAGAACTCCCATATATAGAATCATTTTGAAATCTTTAATATTGCAAGCGACTTTATCACCTTGATAGCTGAAGAAAAAAACCTGACAAACAAGTGCACTATATCACTTCTGCAGGGACGTATGGCATTTCTATTAACATCCTCATCGTTTCACAGTTTCCCCCAATGTGCGGCCCTCTCTAATCAGGAGGGCCTCATGATCACTTGCAGTTTTGCAGTGGGGCTAGCGCGCGGGCATAAATAAGGCTATGCTAATAGAGCTCGGCAAGGCATGTCATTTATTATCAAGGATTTGTTTACAGGAGGATAATTGATGGTGCCTGTGGGACAGTGGAGAGTCGGACATGAATCACGGGCCAGACGAGGCTCTTGATAAGGCGCTGAGAGTCGCTCGTAATTAAGCGGGGCACTAGAGACCAATTGTTTGTGGAATGATTTGGCCGGGGCTAATTGACACTAATTGTTTAATCTGATTTTCTTGCCTTCCACTGTGATTCTAAGTCAGGCCCTGTAGAGCAGTCATCCACAACACTGTATTAATGAGGTCTGGGAGGATATTAGTGTATGGATGTGTGTTTGTGTGTGTGTGTGAGATCAAGGTTCATGCATATGGAAGGGAATTAGTTCTTGGAACGTCTGACGGTTCTCGAGGGAGAATCGGGAGAAGAATATGGTAAATGCGTATATAATATTTCACGTTCGCAGTGTTTACATTCAAAATGAATGAATCGTTATTTGTCTTACTGTCTTTTGCTTTAAACTACTGGGTACCAATGATCTCGGTGGGTCACTTTTTTCGCTAACGTGTTGCATGTGGCTACAAGCTGTAAACTTCCAGCCCTGGTCAGCCCGCACACCTTCAGTCAGGTTATTACACACACAGTGCTATCAGCGGGGCTGCTTCAGTTGATCTGATTTACCAGTGCTCTTCAAACCCCTCTGAGAATAGTTCAACCCCACTCTGTTCCAGCTGACTGACACATAATGGCTTTTAATAGCCATATTACTTAAAATTACTGGGTCAACAGTAGCAAATGTGTTTCATGGCTCATTAGCCAAAAATGTTAGACAAACAGTGCCTCTATATTTAACATTAGCAAAGATGCAGGATAAATGTTTTCATGCTGTTGATATGGAGTCTCACCGAGCCTAATACTGGGGCATTTTGGCAAAAGCAACGAGTTCCTGGAGAATGTGCAGGGTTAATTTTTTTTCTCATATGCCAGTGATTTTTAAAATGTTATGACTGTATATTAATTTAGATTGCTGGGGTCTTCCCTTTTCATTTCATTAATCATGTAAGAACCTTTGCAGAGTTGGAAAATAACCATAATAATAAGTCATGGTGACAATATCAAGGGAAAAAAAAAAAATTGATGTATGGAATAAATGCACATAATTTTTAGTTTTTTTGCTCTACTTAATAATTATTAACTGATATATTTAATATGTCAATAATAATAATAATAATGATAAAAATTTAATTAAATATTCCGCCATGTTGAATGTTTTTTTGTTCCATCATTTGTATGCTGATGCCAAATCTATACAGCCTTATGTTAAATAATTGTGCCAATATGTTTTAATTTCCTATGATTTCTGGGTAGGTAACAATTAAACTCTAAATCCGACTTTAATATTTTAATTAAGTTGAAGATCTGTCAGGATTGCAGTGTGGGTCAAATAGTTTTCCAAAGCATGTGCAGACGATAATGATGATGTTGTCATAGCTGAACTGATATATTAACTGTTGGCCTTTCGTATGTTCTTCAGGGTAACTTAATAGTTTTGTAAAAAAAAGTTTCCAGACAAAGTCATCCTGCTTTATCTGATTACATTTGGCACATTTATAAAATCACTTAAAGATGGGACGAGCCGAACCGATGAACATTAGATCACATTTAACACTCATCAGCCTTGTAGCTTTTTTAATTAACACAAACCGTGATGAGATATTAATGATGATTAGAATGGGAGATGTAGTGTGTTATCAAGATCACTGGTGGTGAAGGGTGGAATTTTGCTGCACTCTTGCCAGAATCACAGTTCAGTAATAGCTGGCACACATACAGTAGTTAGAGAAGCATGTTTTCATTATTTTAGTCTTTTGGAGTTTTCTGATCATTTACATGAAACTGATATTTAATAAAACTCCACCAGATCTTCATTTCATATTTGAACATTTTGTTTGACTTTCACTGGTCATGATGGTCTGAATTATTTGCATTTCAATTAACATTTATCTTGTCAGTGTCTTCTCAATGAAGTATTTGTGATTTATCAGGGATGGCTGCCTTTACTTTGTGCTAATAATTGGATGCTATTGAAAGGATGAGTTTCATTGATTTTGTCGATGACTGCGGACATTACTGGCGCAAACCCTAGATTGTCAGCAGGGTCTGTGTTGAGCCGCGATCAATGGCGGTGAATCTTCCCCCCTGCTTTTTTATTTACTCCAGCCCGCATTGATTGAAACATGCAATAGTTCAGGCCAGGGAGATATTGTCACGACGCTCAAAAGTTTCACATTGGGAGCCTCCGAAAGCTCAATTTATATTTTTAACATCTGTCGGGTTTTATAAAGATGATGATATCTGCCCTCTGATCCTTACAAATGACTACTACAGATTGGAAAAACCTGGGTTTTGTCACTGATACAGAGCATATGAATGTAATTTTATTTGAAAAATAGTATCAGCACATAGACTTAGAAAAAGAAAATATTTTTTTTTTACAAGCAGCTACAAAGAAACAGCAAATAACAAATGAATTAAACCTGAATTTTTGATGTAGAAAGGCTGAAATAGTATTTTCTTGTAAAACAAACTCCAGTAATCTTTGTGCCATTAGCAACCTAAAAAACAAACAAACATAGTTTGTTTATAGTTTAGAGTCAGTAAGATTTTTTTTTTTTTAAGAAATTAATCAGCAAGGATACAGTGAATTAATCAATGAAAAAATGTCTGCTGTTTTGAACATTCTGTTCATCAAAGAATCCGGTTTTCAACATTGATAATAATAAGAAATTTTTCTGGAACACCATATCAGCATATTACAAGATTACACATAAAAGATTATGTGACACTGAAGAATAATAACTACTGAAAATTTAGTAGTTTGCTTTGTCATCACAGCAATAAATTACATGTAATAATACATTAAAATTAGAATACTACTGTTTTTACCATATTTTTGATCAAATAAATGCAGCCTTTATGAGCATAAGAGACTTTTAAAAACATTACCCCAAACTTTTGTATTTTGTACAAGCAGGATATTTAATCTGTATAGACTGACATATATTTCAAGCACATATATCAAACTCGAAGCATTTTATTCAATAATGGTGAGAAAATCTTCACAAATCTCCCAAAGAGAGTAAGAAAATGCAGAGTTTCATGTTTAAAGTCTTCCATTTTGAGCTGAACAAAGACAATAGCTTTAGTCCAGTGGATTAATCTCAGTCTAAACATCAGACAAACTCAACGCAACAAAAAAAGAATGGAAAACGTGTTGTGCATTCACTCCGGTCACGCAATTCATTCAGGTATTTTCAGTGGAAAAACAAAATCCTCAGAAAGTGGTCAAACACTGACAAATGAACAATCCCTACAATCTACCTTGTGGTTCTTGCCTTTCCCTATTACTTTACCCATAAACACCGGCTCGCATGCGCTGTCGGCAAGTTGACGTTTGCATATCCCATTTTTGTAGGAGCTTAGAGAAAGGTCACTTGTTGTAACCCATCTGGGACTCACCGGGTTGAATGTAATCAGTATGCACTTGTTATTCCGGGTGCCTGTGCATTCTCTTTTTATCTGCTTGTTGGAGAGAAGTTAATTTCCCTTGTGACCTTTGTGTAATAAAACAGCATTATCTGTTGCACTAGGGAAGAAGCAAATTAGCTTTCTCAGTAGTGTTTTGTCACAGAGGTGATCACTTATAAAGTTATTTACTTAATTAGATTAAGAGCGCTGTAAAGGCCCCGTCTAGAGTGAGGAGGCGTATCTTGTCTGTCCATATTATCTCATGGCCTCTCCAGCCGGAGAGCACAATGTCTGGGCATCTCTGCTACGTTCCTCATGTTCCTGAGGAGGATTATGATGAGACCGACGGCCGGCGATTCCTAGCGACCGTGTCTAATTTTGATGAGTCGGACTTACTGTGAATCGCTTATCTGAAGTAGGCCGACGAAGGAGGTTGGATGACAACCATTTTAACACCCGGCTCCAATGTGACCGCTTTGGAATCACCTGAACTGAACGGAATGACAAAAGCTCCATACTAAAAGCATTATAAGCGCCAATTCCCCTGTCTAAAGCTCTTAATGTGGCTATTTTGCACAGCGCTGCACGAACATGTGCTATTTGATAGCCTTGAGTTTCTTTCAGCCATTCAGTTTGGCTAATCCTTCCCCTTATGCTTAGACTGCGGCCTGATTTGTCGGTTAAACTGGATCTGCCACACTTTGTCCTAAACAGCCTGATGGCAATCTGTCAGTGCGGAAAAGCGGTCCAAAATTTTGTTTTTCCTTGCAGGTACACGCCTGCAAGTCGCTGCTTGTTTTTATTGCATTTGGTTACAGTGCAGCAAGGTTGTTCAAATAAACAGGACTGGAAAATACGCCAAGGAGGTGCCACAATGCACTTAGGCCGGCTCATATGAGCATCTTTTTTGGGGGGAAACTTTCTCACACACCCGTTTTTTGTGAATGAAGAACGCTCGCCGAGAGTGCCACAGGTATATGCGGGTGTATCTGTGTGTGTGAACCTCTGAAGGTGAATGTAATGCTTTGCTGACCCGTGGAATCTACCTCATTATCTGGCCCATTGTGCTATTCTCCTTCCTTGGCCCCTTTCACACCCTGTCACCCAGCCACCTCCACTGCCACCGGCCTGGCCAGCTCATTCATGTCCCTTCAGCCCATTGTGAGGCCCCTGGAACCCAGGGCCCTGTAGCAAGCAGGGGGAAAGGGCGGCCCCTGCTTTGTGTTTCCCTTGCCGCTCTTCACATGCACGGCGGGGAACTTCCTTTCTCATGTCACCGAAACCGGCATGGCCTAATCCGCCTGGCCACACCACCCGCCGAGCATGCTGGGAAGGGGCATTTATAAAGCAGTCCCTAATGGTTCGTTAATAAATCGCTTCCATTTTACGCTCGACTCTTCACACCAGCGCAGAGGAGGATAACGCCGGGCCGGAGGATCCGTCGTTACGCATGTCGGCGAACAAGCGAGCGCTTTGATAGGAGAGTCTTGGAAGGAATCACAGATTCTCAGATGTCAGAAGATGAACGTCTGAGTTTTTTGACCTGAAATAGCTCATAACAAGCCGTGATTGTGCGGAGGTGTGAGTTTCACTCAAGGGTTAATGGTTAGAGCACTGCCCTGCTGACCGTTTGCAGCCCCTCATGGGTCTCTAGAGAATCTATTACCCATCATCCTCTGTCTTTAAAGAGGTGACTTTGGTTAAAGCACTCTGGCTATAAGAGGTTAGACAGGAGCTCCATATTGACTTCGACGGTAACCAAGATGCGTACGGTCTGTGATCTGAATGGCCCCCGTGTGAGGCATAGAGGGGGCTGCTTGTATGAATGGGACCATGGGTGATTGGCTCAGCGGGAGCGGTCAGGGGTGTTAGGGGTGTCGGGAGCCCACAGGGCTAATCTTGTTAAGTGTGACACACAGCCAGGGGGAGTGGAGGGGTGGTCCAGTAAGACAAACACACACACACACACACACACACACACACACACACACACACATACACATACACTAACAAGTGCGTTATGCACAAAGCTGAATATGAGGGCAGAAGTGCATATTTAAATGATTTTTGTTGTTTGAGTATGTTAACATAAAATTAGCTTATTTAACCGTTTGATTTTAGGGTCAATGATGTGATTGTCATTTTTGGTAGTTTTGCTAAAATTGATGAACATTAGAAAAACATTTGTTAGCAAAATCAATGTCATGTGGTTCGACCAACATTCTGAAAAAAAAAATAACTGGAAGTATCATATGATAGAGATCCTCAGTCATGGCAGTGTCAAAGTCACTAAGTCTCTTAAATTATCACATAATTTGACCATTTGAAAGGTTGAACAATGTCATTTGGTGCGATTCCCCAAAATCATATTCATAAATTAATAATAACTGAATTTGTTAATAAAATATCCTGAAAAATATATTGAAAAACATTTTTGTAAATTATTAAGAAGTGGTTGTATCCGTTAATGGTTTCACCACATGACATTTTTAGAATGATTCAATTGAAACATTTTTAACACTAGATTTTTAAAAGGTTTCTGCTTTTCTGTATCGTTGAAATACACCATTGACCCTTTAACCTTATGGTAGTCAACAGTACTGATTGCATTGATTTGCAGTCAAGCACAAAAATATTGGCAAAAAATGAGTTAATTATTCTGAAGAATCTGAGCACTCGCTTTTGTGCTCATTTAGATCATGAACTGTTGTTGCAAAACTAATCCTGGACACTTTTTTTTTGTTTGTTTCAATGAATTTAAAGTCAAACTTCATGATTGCATGATCATGGCATAAGTGGATTAAAGTAGCAATTAGTTCTTTTTTTAGGTTTCGCAGTCAAAGTAGTAATTTCAGAGGCCATGGGGTCATGTTGTTTGTCACGAAAAACTGAGATTGGGTCAATTAGAGTGTAGGAGGATGTGTTCAGTTCATCTGACAGCTGCATGTGGCGCTGCAAAACTTAACGATTAGTGAACATTTAGAAGAGAGAAAAAACAAAACCGAAAGAGTGAACGGTGTACTATAATCTGCCCACAACAACATTGCACCGAGAGCCGAGACATAATGGACCTTTTTCATTTTTGCCGAAAACAAATGCAATTATTATACCATCGATTCCTCATATAGACAGAGCACTTAATAATGTGCGATTTGAGATTCGAAGTGATTTGGATGATGTGTTGCAGTTTTTAATGCATGGAGGAGCAGAACCATTACAGGCACTCCTCACCTCCTGCAATCTGCGTTGAACCCTCTGTCAGTCAATCAATGCTCTCGGTTATCCAGAGAGGCATAAATTGGGTGGTTATAACAAACAAAAAGCTATCAGTGGCTATGAATAGAGAGCAACTACTGAGCAGGGTCAAGCGTCAAAAGCTCTGACTAACCGTGAGCGAGCTGCTGTCATCAATAATATGAAGAGAGAAAGAAAAACAGCCAGGACAGTATGAGTAACTCGAGATAATGGTGGAGCAAGTCTAAATCTATAGGTTATGAAACACACTCTCTACCTGGATTGCATTTCTTGTGATTCTGTACATAATTCCTACACAGAAATAGCAAAGAAAAAGAAAAAAGCAGTGCTCTTTCCTGTTGTGGTATGTGTGACAGGTTTGATGCACTGTATATTGCATGCATTATCGTGAATGTCTCAGCAGGACGCTCAGAGAGGTTAAGGTCATGGCGGTTTACGTGGCTGGTCCTGGTAGCAAACATAATTGGCAGCATGTTTTTTCAGGTATAAACACCTCATCTTGTCAGACTGTGGCATAGCATGTAATTACCACTCTTCCTCTTGCTAAGTGGGCTCTGTATTCGTGTTGTGGGGATTTCCAGTGTCTTTCCATAACAACTCCAATCAGAGAAGAAAGTGAAGGGGTATTTAGTTCTTCTCCAGAAGTGTTTCGCAAACTTGCCTTGTAACGTTATATGCGGAAGTCAAGGCGAGAAATGGCAAAAAGTGCTTAGAAGGAATTAGGATAGATTTTTATTTAAGCTCACAGAGAACGCAAATGTATAAATGGCCTAGAAAAAGCATTTGTATTGGAAGTGTATTCACTTGGCATTCACTTGAGCAAAATGCAAAACACAGTTGTAAAAGTTTAGATTTTTATTTATTTATTTTTTAATTACACTGATAGAAAAGTTTTGTGCATGAGAAGAATAAATAATATTTAATAATAATAATAATAATAATAAATCATTTTAACCACACAAGTAAAATAAGGACTTCAGATTTCACATAAGGACACACTATGGACTACCAATAAAATAATTGATACAATTTTAGCCTATAAATTTAAGATACAATAAATTACATGAAAAATGGTCAAAAATATTAATTTAATATTTAAGCATGCCTGTATGTAAATTCCTTATTAAAGGGATAGTTCACCAAAAAATGAAAATTTTGTCATTAATTACTCACCCTCATGTCGTTCCAAACCTGTAAGACCTTCGTTCATCTTCGGAACACAAATTAAGATATTTTGATGAAATCCGAGCGCTTTCTGACCCTGCATAGAATGCATCATTTGGGACACAAATACAGAGACATTTTATTGTATTTTTTAAGTGAATTACATTTCAGTTCAGGAAAATATTCAAGAATATGAATAAGCACTTACAAACTCCCTTCTTTGTCATTTTTGTGTTTACGAGGTTAAGAGGTTTCCTCCAGCTCTTAGATCCAAACATTCCATCAAAATAAAAAAAAAAAAACAAAGTAAAAAGACGAAGAAAAATACAAGGCTATTGTCATTGCCTTTTCTCTTCTTACCGTTGGTTTCCTCTTCAGAAATTGATGCCTTTTTAAATTGAAGCAGAGGAACCGACAGGTAATGGTTAGCACAATAACTACTAACTGATTTCATCAGTCAGAGTTTTTCCCCTGCCTTTTTTTACACTCTACAAGTGCAATTTTTGGAAGTTGGAGAGAGATTAGCTGTCAGACGCGTCAGATAAACAAGCAAGAGAACCGCAGCAGTTCTGATATGGCAGTCGAAGGAAGTGAGGGGTGGTCAGAGAGACACATTTGTCATATCCGATGCGTGTCGCATGTCTTCTCAAAGTTGCTCTCAGTATTATTTTTTTATTTACGTTGCGCTAGCTGATAAGATAATCATCTTGGACATTGTACTGACACCTAGTGGTGTGGATGTACATCATAAAAGCTAAAACTTTCATTTACAGATGCTATTTTTGAAATATATTTGCAGTGAGACATGATTAATTTGTTTCATGAATGAAAGGGTTCAATTTCATAGCTAAGTACCTAAAGCCAGTAGTATTCATTAGGCAACCTGATTTATGTAAAATAAAGCCATTTTTTTACTTTTCGCATTTCTTTGTGTAAAGCATTGATTAAGAAAAGATGACTGCACTCGTATTACGTTTGACGTTTGTATTCAGTTTATAAACAGGTTTTGAATAATCTGCCCTGAATCCAGTTTGTCTAGTAGGCCACTTTTGATATTTCTTTCTTTTTTTTTGTTTTTTAAATCATAATACTGTAGGACTTTTTTTTTTTCCTCAGAAAAACTATGTTGAACAGCTCTAGTATCTAGTAAGAATGAGCAGCGGAGCTGAAATCTTTGGCACCTGCAGTGCTGTTATTACTGCACTATAGCATTATGACATTATAAACACCCTGTTTGAATTAAATAAAGCACACTTTGCTTTTGACAATGCGTCTCTCTCTCTCTCTCTCTCTCTCTCTCTCTCTTTCTCTCTCTCACTCACTGTCTTTCTCTCTCTGTGTCTCTGCTAAGCAAAACAGCTGTGCTGGCCTTACAATGCATTAAGTCTCGCGTTCCTTTTAGATAGTTAAATTGTGCATGAAATGTAGCTGGCGCGGGGAGCTCCGAAGCTGGACTGATTAGGCAACATCTGTTACATTGGGGAGAAATCCGTGTCTGTCCTAATTAGCTGTCAGACGGGGATACGGTGTACCGGATGGCGCAGGGGGCTGCCACAGGTTCCTCTCCCCCATCCCGTCACCTGCCCGACTGCCCTCCCTCCCCCTGCTACCACCACTCATCAGATGTAATTATGGAGAACACTGACACAAAAGAGCAGAATGGAGGGGAACAAGCTATGTCCATCTGTACAGGCACATATACACATACTAACCCTGAAACATGGGAACTGTGGGTACCACGTTGACTCATCCCAACTTTTGCACCATTTGATCTGAGCTGAATTTTTATTTTTCAGCATTAAAGAGCTGATTTGTAGAAGTGTAATTACTTGTATCTATTGAAAATGGCATTAGGGTCGGTGACTTTTTTTTGTGCATCTGTTAATTTATTCAAAAATACATTTAAAATGCTAAACATTGAATTACTTGAACTTGAATACACCTCTTACATGATATGCATGTCTTTAATTTCTGTATTAAAGTAAATTTTGATATTTTTTGGGGGTTGTAAAGTAAATAATGACAGGGTGATACAATGTTCAGATATTATAATTTTGTCCACAGAATCATGTGGTGCAACCTTCACATGGTCCAACTTTCACATGGTCCAACTAATATTCAGGAAAAAAAAGACAGTAAACAGTAAAATAGGAAATTATATCATAAAAATAATGACTCTCTTAAAAATTCTGATAATTTGACCTTTTCATGACAAGGCATAATCAATTATGGTTAAACTCTAGTCCCCGAAAATGATTATATTTATTGAATTAATAAATGGTGATTTCTATATATCATTATATCTATATCCATAGCTCTCTCTCTCTCTCTCTCTCTCTATATATATATATAATCTAATGAATTAATAATGGGTGATAATATTTGAAAAAAACTATCTATCTATCTGTCTGTTTACACACACACACACACACACACACACACACACACACACAGTACATTTCTAAGAACGTGACACTTGTTTTAAACTAGAATTTTCCTAGTCTGTACTCTTACATGTCATTGACCGATAACACCCCACTATAGGAAGTTTGTAGCTTCTGCCATAATTTATTACCTGAAACACACAAACATACCTCCTCCTATTGATGACTCTTGATTCTTACTGTAAATCCATATGTTTTAATCAAGGACCCTCAGTAGGCAGATTTCTCTACCAGGGCCAAGTGGACCACTAACCCTGCAAGATATACACACTGATAATCCTCCACTAGCGGTTATTAGATTGAAAAAAAAGTTGATGAAGAGAACTGTTGTTCTGTAATTGTAGCACTGCCCACGCTTGCTTTTAAACTCACCATGACACGAGTCAAGACCTCCTACTTGGCTCACGTAAGGCTTGAATCTCTAACCGCTGAAACATAATTACAGCAAAGCTATTAGGGCCATCTTAGGCATTTATGCTCTGTGCTGGCACTGTGGAGAATGTCAATAACAACGCATTTGAAGCTTCAAGGTCTGTGTCACACAAACCTGACACACACATGGATGAGGATATGCACATGAGCGTAAATACTCAATTTATGTCACCATATTGTGTACATCTTCACCCTAATCATTTTTAACAGGTTTTAAACTGGGGCTCCGCCACTGGCATGATGGACAGGTTTCAGTGGCACCTGCACACTGATTGACAGACCATAATCAGTCCATGGAGATGTTAAAGATGTTACCTAAACTATGAAAAATTGAGATGATGCCATCTCTGGTATCTGAAATAATGTACTTTGGAAGTCTCTTCTTTAATTGTTACTGAGATTATTGTATGTGTACCGTGACAAATTAGGTGTTTTACAGTGCAACAGTTTGACTGTCTTTCAATTCATCTGCCACAAATGCTTACTGAAGCTAAAACGTAAAGTTGCCACGATTGAATATTTGCCGCCATTGTAACAATTGTCTATTCCATGAAGCTTTATTGGTTTGACTTAAAAAGTAAAAGGCAAGCAGAATCATCATGCATTATACTTGTAATTTTGAAAGTTGCATGTTATTTTATTGCATGTAAATACTATATTGTTTTCAGCATTATTTACTAGGTCCAATTTAAAAAATTTTTTTTGAGTGATGTTCAAGGGTCGATTGTACATGGAATCTTATTGCTCTGGTAACAGAGCGCTGTAGTGCTGACATGTTTTTGTAGACACACTCAGAAATTCCTCTACAAATTCCCAATAGGATTTTTCAGTTGGCTTTTGGATTATTGTATAAAAAGCTCTGTGACCAACAACTGTTTATGCATCTTACAGATTTTGTTGCATACACCACAGTATTGCATGACTTAAGAGTCGCCATCACTAAGCTTTTTAACTCATTCAGTCTTTAAAAAAACATTTTCCCTAAAATATGTGATTGTTAGAATAGTTTGCAAGGATCTTTGAAAGCAGTAGATGAGTTTTTCTGTCCCCAGCTCTTCATGATCCCGTCCTCCTCTCATTGTCTGACTTTGCCTCCTTTCCACTCTCCATACTTTCCTATCTGACAAAAGAAAAAAAAATCATAAAAATGCATGTCTAACGGGAGGGTTTGTCGCTAACATAGTAACTTTTGGTGTTTCTGCTACCGAGAAGCCTTAAACTCTATTACGTCATAATATCCTGTTGCTGTATATTCCTCTGTGAAGAACGAGATGAACCTACAGCTGCAAACAAAGCTACAATTACTCATAGTAGGAAACAGAATGACATTTTAGAAGCTTAAAATGAAATTAAATGCTTAACCAAATGTAGCTACTTCGGAAAAGCAGCCCACCATTGACCCTGTATCACTGCTTTTATCTCTATATTTCTATGAAGTTTGTTAGCAAAACCGACAGAGATTCTGCATTGTTTCCTGAGGCACAAAAGTGTCACACATCGCAGGGGAAGTTTGGGACATTTATAGCCACAAATGTAGGAAAAGGCTTCCGAAGCGTCCGTGCGTTCACAATTATGTGGGGTAATTCTGCAGCAAAAGAAAACAGGAAAGCTAGAAGGAAAAAAACGTGAGTGGCAGAGAATGACAGCCAGCGTTGAGTAGAATGTCACGGCAATTGCGGGCCCATCACGGCTAACCGCATGATGGGTGATTGCCTCATGTGTTTCCCGTGAGTCCATCGGAGAGGACACGGCGCTCTCTCGTCTGTCCCTGGCCCAAACCTCCACCACTGCCTCAGTGGCTGACATTTAAAATGTTGCTTCCTAACCACTTATGCTAATTGTTGTAATTTTCCTGATGAAGCGGCGTCCTGATACCTTGATGCAGCCAAGATAGTTTTACATTTTCTCTGCGCTCGCTGCTCGGCCATTTGGTCCGTGTAGTGTCAGCTTGGAGTGCTACTGAAAGCCGGCAAAATTGCAAGCAAATTGCATCAGATTGCCAACATTGTGAAAAGGTAAATTGCTTGCAAATCTATTTAAACCACTGGCCTATTTTCATCAGCCACAGTACTTGGTATTCATGATTGCTTAATTGGTGACCTTTTCTATTGTGTAGTGCTTTATGGTGTAATGGAAAGCGATCTTTACCAAACCAATTATGCCTTTTTTTCTCGCCCAACACCCATACATTATAGCGGTGATTGCGATGGCTAGTCCTTTGTAAATGAACTTTCAGATTCCAATTATTTCTTTATATAACTGATGGAGGATAAAGAGTCATTTGTTTGCTATGATGTTGCATTTGAAAGCTCTTTGAGGCTGAGACTGTCAAAGCAAATGGAGGCGCAAAAGCCACAAAGTCGTGCCCTGCTTTTGACTGACCCCTCATTTAGCACCGCTTTCCCTTGCCGGGGACCAATTACGGCCTCAGCTGGTGAAATATTTTGTCAGATTCTTGAAAACAAGTATATTAGCTCGGGATTCAAATGAATGTTTTATCTATGGTAAAGCGTGCATTTAATCTACTCTCGGCAGTCGGACTGCTTTGTGTCTCATATTTATGTATGTTGTAAAAAAGCACTTGCTGTAAATCAAGACCTATAATTATTAAGATTTTTAAAAGTGCAAACATTATACTTTCACCAAAGACAGTGAGTTTTTGTTTTTTTTTTGTGGTAAGAAACAAGATTTATATGAAGCAAATACAGTTTGCTAAAGTCATGATGAGATGCTTCTGTCAACTCAGAATGAGCAAATATGGGCAGAATTGTGCTAATTATGTTTTATGAAATAAAATTCCGGTCCTTGTTACTGATTGGTCAATACAGGATATAGTAACAGCTTTGACCTTTTCATTATATCACGACGCAGCCAGCTTCCATAGCAGACTTTTTTTTTTTTTTTTTTTCTGGGACTGTATCTTTAAGCAGAATGGACAAGTTCACCCAAAAATGCAAATTCTTTACTCACTGTCATGTCGTTCCAAACATTTATGCATTTTTTTCCACTGTGGAACACAAAAGAAGATTTTTAAAAAAATGTTTTGTCTGAAAGTATTGTCTTCGGTTTTGCAGAAAAAAGTGGAAGAACGTGAGGGTATGAGTAAATGGTTTCTTTCCAAATTGAGCCATCAAACAGTTTTATATTGTACAAGTTCCCACCATACTTGGAAAAGAAAGAAAGAAAGAAGTGGTGACCATTATTAAAAATTTTATTGGCTTAATTTATACTACTACTGCTGTCATCACTGTTAGTAAGCTGTCATGTGACGCAGAGTTCATATTTTTACTGATTATCACCGTGTTTGCAATATGTGTGTTGAGGCATATATGCATCCCATTGCAATGCTTGCATTTAATATATTTACCTGATATATATATATAATATATTAACATTTTATTTTAAGGACTAGCTGCTTATTAGCATGCATATTACTAGCATGCTAATTGTTTATTAGTAGGCCTACTTACAAAGCACATATTAATGCCTTATTCTCCCCCATACCTAAACTTAACAAATACCTTACTAACTATTAATAAGCAGCAAATTAGCAAAGTTTATTGAGGGAATACTCTTAATAAATAGTGAATATGTGTTCTAAAGTATTCTATTCTAAAGTGTTACCTATTATTTGCTATCAGGGTTAACAGGTTAGCCTCTAGTTATAAAAGGCATATTATGTAGTGCGGTTGCAAAACAAAAAAGTTGGCCATTGCACATGCTAAGTTTGTTATTTAATCTTACATGATGTCTATTCATAAAGTGATTTTTGTTTATGTTGCAGAAGTGTGAAGCTGAGCTGTACTGCTTTGAAAACACAATAAATGGTAAAGGGAAGAGATGAGAGCTTCAATAAATATTCTGCAATGGCACAAACAATATGCTGTGTGTGTGTCTATTTGTAAGTTTGTGTGATTGATAGAGGGGCTGGCTGCGCATGTGTGTGTTTTCCTGCAGGCTGAACCCCAGAGCAACAGATTCCTTTGCTCAGATTAGCTAATTTTGATTTGTTTTCAGACAGGGTGTGTGTGTGTCTGGGCTTCAGGGCCTAGACTGTAAATTTTGCCTGCTGCGGGGTAGAAGCTGATTGATCTCTCAGTGTAAAATCGATAAGAAGACACTGTCATTTTTGTAACGAATGAGCCGCTCTGAGGAGATAGATTAAGACTCCACAGATCTCACCCTGCCTCTCTTTCATCAATCCCGCCTTGCCCACGTTCGACTAGCAGAACCTGCAGCCGGCTTCAATCTCTGGCACGCTGTATTAGCCCGGACCCACACGCCGTCTGCAGAGGCCTCTTCATTATACCGTGTATATTTCATCCATATCAGCCGACATGTTAAAATCAAATATTTGCCCCTTTCCCCTCTCGTGTCTGATCCAACTTGATTGATCTGTTTTATCATTTGCCGAAATACATCATACCGAGGGGTTGATTAAATCAAAAATCGAGGGCCATTGTCTTTCTTGCGCGTCCCTTATCAGAACTAATGTAACGAGCGTGCTCATTTGTCTCCGGTTGTTACATGGCATCAAGTCAGCGGTGCTTTTCGGCTGTCGGCGATGCTGAGATTAGGAGAAGATTAATATAGTGCCTCTCGTCTCTCTCCTCTTCCGCTCTCTGTCTGCTCTGTCTCCTCTTGTATCGCTGCGTTGGAGATGCGCCGCGCTCCCTCGTGGGCCCCTGTTTAACCTTCACCAGCTCATCTATTATAGCGCACCTCCACCCGGGACGCGCGTGCTAAACGTGCTCGTCATGCCTTCACTGGATTGATGGTGGGAGAAAGCCATTGCATAATCTCAACTTTTTCCGGGCCATTTTTCACCCATTGCCTCTGCTGGCTCTTCTGATGTGAACTCATCTTGGGAGCGTGTTTGTGTGGGAGTGTGTGCTCGGAAGAGCATCGCTCATTTATCAAATATTAATACAAGCATGCTTATGCAATATACAGTGACAAGTGAATGAGTAAATCTCTCTTGACATTCCACATGGATGGGCCTTCACTACTTAGTTTGGGATGGTAATTTTTTAACATTTAACACAATGCTTAATCATAAATACACATAAATATTTTAATTGCTTAATTAACTTAATCGTTTTTATGTGTGGCCTATTTTTTTCCATTCTTTTTTATTTGCTTTTAGAATTATGGAGCTATTTTTCAAGGGACAGAGCTGTTTATTCTCCAGGCACATAGAGAGCAGATCTCTAGACAGTGTCTGTGTACACATAACAAGCGATATTTGTTAGGATTTGAATCATGAGAGCCTCTGCGATATACAGGCATTCTTCAGGGCAGCTTATCAATGCAGGACCCCCAAGAAATACTGATTGCTGACACGAGTACATCATATTAAGCAAAATAAACTTGTAGAAAAAATATCTAAATCTTGTATTTTTTTTTTTATTAAAATGTTTTATTTTATTAACTAAATTAATAATAATATTAATATATTAAAATGTTTTTTTATGAATAGATTTTATTGTTTTAACCTTTTGCCAGATGTAGACGATGAAAAACCATTATGAACTTAAAAAAAAAAAAGTCAAAAATTCTAACTGTCTTTAAAAGAAATTTGTTGGATTAGAATATTGTCATTTTGCATAAAATCAAACTATGCCATTTTTTTAAATTAAAAAGTATAAAATTATATTTAATTGTGTGTATTCAGAATGTATAACATCCTAGCTATATAATTAACCTTGCTGTTAATCCCAATACATGTTTTGAAATATGATGGAAATGAATCGGTGGAAATGTCATAAAAATTTCAGCAGTATTTATTAATAAATTAGACACACTAGTGGGAAGTGTGTGTTTTTATATGATTGCCCTTGATATTTAATACCTGGTACATACACTGCAAAAAATGATCCTCTTTAAATGGAACTGTATGAAAAGTTTTGTGCTTTTGTACTTTTGACATTGAGTCTCCAGGGAGTGCAGATCAAATACAAATGTAATTCCCTCTTGTACTCTCTCATAATCTTGTAACAATTGGTGCTTGTGTTCAGTAGATTATTTATAACCATCACCAGCATGTTAATCACAAGGACAAGCCCCCTCAAGAGTTTGTGCAGAGAGAGAGAGGGATGTGGATAAACGGTGAGTGAGCGAGAGCTGCGGCGTGTAATACTTGTTTAATTCCCATTGGGTGTGCTTCTTATCAAATTAAAGTGGGGGGGTTCTGTCAGGACTGACGGCCCTTCCTTTTGGACTGGGCAGCATGTGTAAAATCGGCCAACAAGAGATTTGGGGTGGTGCTGGTTAGGGATAGGGAGCACCACACGGCATCGCACGCCCCTGTCACTTCACTCCCCCTTTCCCGACGCGCCGCTCCCGCCCCGGGGTCAGCTGTCCCAGAGCGCTGGCTACAAGGACTGGCGCAGGGAGACAGGGGCCCACTACATCACCTCCAGCTGGGAGACTTATTACTCCCACCCCTCCTCACCTGGCCCAGCCATTCATAACATTATCAGCCTATTAAATATTCATGAGCTTAAGGACAGGAGGGAGGGGGATTGGCTGGTGGGGAGAGGAGAGGTGGGGTACAAGGGTTTTGATTCTGCAGGTGGCTGTTAGGTCTGTAATTGGTCCCCACTTGCCTCAGCAGCGTAAAATTGTTTTCATTATGCGTTCACACGCGGGCCGTGCGAGGGCTTCCCACAGGATCCAAAAAGAGAAATTTCACTTAAACAAGCTCCAAGCCTGGAAAATGAGAGAAAAACAAGAGAAAGAGATGCTTTCGAGAGAGAAAACATGATGGGAAAGCTAATAATTAACTAGCTTTGCGCAAACAATAGCAGAGAGTGGGATGAAGAGAGAGAAGGACAGAGGAAAACAGAGTGAGGTTACTCCAAAATAGGAAAAAAAAAAAATCTACCCAGCAGTTGGGGGGACGTTACCCCCTCACCCTTGTGGCCCTTGAGAACATCCATAGTCACCGAGGAACAAGGGGAGGGATGTCGGGGGGAGAGAAAGAGCGAGAAAGAGAGAAAAGTTTCCACCTGACTGGAGTTCCCATGGTTTGCCATGCAGGAGGGTAAGCAGGTTTCTGCAATAAACTCAGCCCATTGTCCCCCTAGAAAGGCCAGTCAGGTCCCTCCATTTGGATTCAAGAGTGTCTCTTTCTGTGCTCCTTGCGCTGAACTAATCACCACCGTACTTTGTTTAATTGCAGCCAAAGGGAGAGATGCGTTCAAGAAGTCATTCTAATCCCACACACCCCCTCGAGTCCATTTCCTACACCCCCGTTCCTCTCTTGCTCACCCTCCTTTTCCTTTTATTGAGTTGCACAGTTATGCAAAGACAACAAACAGGGTTGCAGGTTCAATACGGTTTTGGTTGAGGAGGTGGAGTAGGTAAGTGCCGGGGGCGACACAAGGAGAAACGCTTCCGACCGATCGGGAGAAAGCAACAGGTCTTGATGGGAAGGATGGCTGGAGTGGTCGAGTGCCCGGTAAGCCTATTGGGCGGGAAGCTCACTATAATCAGGTGCATGTCAAAGCCACTATAATGGACTCAGATTCACTGCTCCTCATTTTAAAATGGACATTCGGAGGGAGAAGGTGCAGGGCTTTGTGTGTGATGACTCTGGGGTCAGTTGCTTTGTGCAGGATGGGGGTGTAGGGTGTTCGGATTTATGGGACAGGACCTCCACTTTAGCACACACACACACTTATATCCCGTCCTAGTGCATGAAGAAACCAAGCATGTTTGACATTCTATCTTCATTAGATCTACATTTGTCTTCATATCCCTTTGTTCCCTCTCAGAAGAAGAAAGCACACCTGAACCATACTAAAACTACGTTGCTGAGACCAAATGTTATAAATTACAGACTTCAGGACAGGCATTAGAATAAATGATAGGATCACAAATGGGAACAGAGAGCAATAATGATTGGAGATCATTTACAATTACCCACAAGGTGTCTTAAGTTGCCCCGCATGACATCACTCACGACTTAACATCGCCCATCACAGCGGGAGTGTACCGCACAAGCTTGTCTGCGGCAGTGCTGATGGGGAATCACCCTCCTCATCATCCCAGCATGAAGGAGACCTTTGCAGGGTGAGGTGCTCAAATCCTATCCTGCTAAAAGACTCCCCGGGTGACCCCGGGCCACTCATTTAACCCCTCACTGTGCCTTGCTAACACAGGGGATTTCAACGCTTGATGCACTTTTGGGGTCCCACCCGGACCAGTTCATTGAGCGCAGTAGGTGGGAAGAGATGAAATATCTGAGCTGGGAAATCCCTCATGAATGGCATCTCTCTGGAATGACAAATGAGGGTTATATAGCTGCGGTTTGTGTATATGTTAGGGGAATTCTGAGTTGATAAAAAGCTGAAGTTTTTTTTAGTAGTTAAGTCAGTGACATGACACTCCTTGTCTCTTTTTTTTTCTTTTTCTTCTGGATCTATTTATTTAAAAAATAAATTTAAATGCAGTTCAGGTTGTAAAATGTCAATTGGTGTGACTTCCCTAAAAAAAAAAAAAAAAAAAAATTCAATATTACAATTTTGTCTATATTTTTAAATAATGATGGGTTACACCACATGACTTTTTTTGTCATTGCATTTAAACTTTTCCTGAAAATTGTTTATTTTTCCCTCAAAACCACATGAAACTATAAAGAGTGAACTTGCAAGTATTTTAAAATACATTATTAAATGCATTCTGTATCCTAGACTTAGAAAAATGTTTACTAGTTAAATCGTTGCATTTTATTTATTTTCGTTACTTCAACCAGTCTTCATAAATGTTGTCATTACATGACTCTAGATAAGATATGAAACATTTCCTCTCATTGTTGAGAGGTTTTCAAAAACAAGGGATTAATGGGACACAATTGCCATTCATGATGCTCTCTCTCTTAAGAGATGGGGGGATTTTACTCTCTCTCTAAAGAGATAGGGGGATTTGGTATTGTGTGGGCAATTGGGCTGTCCCTCCCTCGCTCTCTTGACTTCTGTGGGGGCTGACCGGAGGTCGGAACCAGCCAATGAGGGCTCTCCGCTGGCCTGTGAAATACTGCATTCTGGTCCCATCACTCTCTCTCGCTCTCAAAGACTGTTTAAATGGCTGTGGATTATTATTGCCCACTGAGGGCTAAAGTGATCCTCTGTTAGGCCTGTGGGAGAGGAGGGGCCATAGGACCTGGCTTTCTCTGTGGGTGCTTTTGCCGGACAGCTGTTCAGGCCTTGCCTGACTTTTCATATGGATATGTATGGTAATGGAAGGCAATGGAGTGGGGATGAAGAGGAGGCAGCGTTAGAGCCCTCACTCTCTTCAGCACGCCTCTAAAAGCTCCACAAAAGGAGCAGTAAAAGGGGGCCGCGCCGGTGAAGCTCCCACTTTTTGTGGGCCTGAATTAGTTCTGCAAAAGCAATGAAAGTGATCTTTAGCCGCGAGACAGGGGAAGTCTGCCCACGGGACCCGGCGAGCTCATTAGCACAAAAACGTCTAGCGCCGACAGATAATTGACTGAGGCAGATTCAACTATCACTCCCCCAGAGTCTGTCACAACAGTTCCTTGAGCGCGGCACACACACGGTACACCCCATCCCCACCCCTCCACCTTCAATGACATGATACAAACACATCCCATCACATTCCATTAACAGTTTGCGCTCCTTCCTCTATTCGCTCGCAGCTTTTCCTCCCACATCCTTATCTGAGTGCTTCGTCACCCGGTGGTTTTTTTAACCAGTGGCGTTGGATTGAGATGAAACCGAAACGGCTAGTCCGCAAGACTCTCGCCAAAGTCTTGTAGCTTTTAAAATGCGCAACGTTTTCGCTGTTTTGAAATCAAAGCATGTTCGTTCCATCTGTGATGTGAAAGCGTCTCAGAATGGGACTCCTCTGACCATCTATCACCGTCCTTCTCCCTGATCTCTGAATTGGGTAATTAAAACAAAAAAGTGGGAAAATATCCCATCTAATGATTTTCTGCAAGTGTTGAGAGCTTGTTTTTTGTTCTGCTGTGCACAAATGACTGTGGCACACATGTTCAAACCCTGCAGAGGCCTCTGCCTGTGCTCATCATAATGGCAGCCTAACTGCTTCGAGGTTAAATTGACTGGAAAATGCTGTTTTAATTTTCATGTTAATTGAAATGGACTAATTGTTAATATATTCACAAGGCGAGAGTACCAAACTAAAATGGGATTTTGATTTCTGTCGAAATCATATTGGCTCTACGTGGCAAATAACAATCAGTAAATTACAAAAAAATAGCCAGTTTTATTAGTTTTATTTTTTACGCTGATTAAAATTTGAATATTAGCACTGCCCAGCTGTTGAGGTGACCGCACCACATATTCCACGATTTCTGAGAAATTACAATTCTTATTTTCCAGATATTGTTGCGAAATAATGGATTCATGATCTTTTTAGCTCAGATAAAGGCTTTTGATAACGGAAAAAACACCTTTTAATACATTTAATCTAATTCTATTGCCAAAAGTCCCAAAAAGGAATTACGAGATACGGACGGTGGGGGGTGAATCCGCATCTAACAATCACACTGCATTTGCAAGAGAGAGAGAAAAAAAGAAAAAAAGACAGAGAAAAAGAATTTTGTCAAGCAGCTAAACAGGCCTATTCTCCATGGCAGCCCCCTTTCCTTCACGGGCAACTATAGAAATTAGCCCTTGCCTTCTCTGCGCTCTCACACTTGGCTACACACGCTTGCATGGACACAAGGAAAAGTAGAAAAAACTCTTTTCTTTCTGTCAGCATTCCTGGCCAACAATGGCTAGATTAGGCAACGTGAGGGCCCCCCTTGGGGGGGGGCGTATTGAGCGGCCAATGGCCCCAGCAGGAACAGCTGGTGGGGGTTAATGGCGACTGAACTCCGCAGTCGGGACCCTTTCTCTATTGTGTGGGCCACTCATGGGAAGGGAAGGGGGCTGCTGACAGATTCTGGGTTGTGAGGGACCCTCGGTACAGTGTGCAGGGGTCATCCGAGCGATGCGTGAGTGTGGTGCGTCGTTGGTAAGCGACAGAAAGGGATGTGTGGACTGGCGGACTCAAAACCGGTTTCCGGGGACATTAGCATCAGTTTAGATTCAGCGTTGAGGGGCGAGAGAAAGGCAGAAGGGAAACACTGCACACGTTAGCGTGTTTTAGAAGGAGGGAGGTGAAATTGTAGACGGGATGGGAGGAAATCCCTGTGAAAAGAACATTTTCACTTCCTCTTTCTTCACTTTTCACCCTCTAATCATGTCAATACAGGTGAGGTACTTCAGGATGAGTCAATTAAATTCAATTACTTTTACTCATTTGATTAATTAAATGTTCTTGATCTCAAGTACACATTATTTTTTGCCCACTGTAATCTTTTCTAATTTGAGGTTTCTGTGTTCCAGGAGGAAGCTGCGGTCCTGTGTTTACTGGCACGTTAGATCCAAGCGTCAGGTGCTCCTGCTATGATTATGAGTGTCCAATCTACATCTGTATGTAAATATATATTGCTTCTTGCATTCTAAAAACAGAATAATGATTGCATCCAGAAGCCTCCTCAGATTTTAGAGCCTTGTGGATTTTCAGTGCAACTTGAACAGAAAAATCAGATATTCTATTAATAAATAAAGAAAGTACATTTAAACGTAAAAAGTAAAATAATATATAGATTATTTAACTAAAAGGTTAGAATTTGAATGCAGGTCCACTGGTACTGAAATATATTTATTTAGTCATTTCTAATTAAGTTTCAATTATAATTTGAATCCAGGTCCACAGGTACTGAATTTGATCCAGAAGCCCCCTCAGATTTCATAGTAACATTGGTTATAAATAAGAAATATTAAATAAAAGTAGAAAAATAGAAAGATTACTTATTAACTGTATAAAATAGATTTGTTTATTTAATTCTAATTAGATTCATATTCTAATTTGAACCCAGGTCCACAGGTACTGAATTAGTACAGTACCGCTATACCGAAATGTCTTATACCTTAATAAAGAACTTTTACCTACATTTTTAGCATTTTATATATATATATATATATATATATATATATATATATATATATATACATATATACATTACGACTGTGGCACTAAGTAAGCAGGCTGTCACAAATTAGTGACCAGAAGTCTTACCATTTTGCAGTTTGTTTGTGAAAATTATGTCCCAAGATCGCCATCTTGACAGGACATGGTTCCTTATCAAACGGCGAAGCTTCCTGGTGAGAGTAGAAAGGGTTTAATCCCAAACTCCAGCAAGCTGAATTCCCTCCATCTAATGTCAAGCCACTGTGCTTCACGTCGCTCATTAGTTGCCTGATTATGATAGCACACCGGTGTAACATTTAATCGAGGCTGACACCAGATTTGCCCCTGCTACAAATCCCCCTCTGCCATGCAAATTGAGTCGTTTGAGTGTGTGTGTGTGTGTGTGTGTGTGTATGCAAGGGGGGTGTTTGATATGGTGCAGCAGACTCGGAAATGAAAGATTAGTGTGGAGATGAGACACAGGGGACGTCTGGCCTCTGCTCCCAGTACTGTGATTACAAAGACGCCTTCAGAGCGTTTGGTGTTTTCCACGCAGTGCAGTGGCACTGGGCTGAGGGAGATGAAATTAACAGTGCTTTTCTCACTTCATCCCCAGTGAATGTTCAAGAGAGCCTTGAGAAAATCACTTTTTTTCTCTTGACAGTCAAGTTTTCTGTTACTGTAAACTGACAAAATAGATGATTTTACTGAAAAATTTCCTGTTGAATTTGGAAAACTCTCTTGTTTTCTGTTTCAGAACCGCTCACATTTCTTCATGGAAAGGCTTCAATGCAAGACGTTTCCTTTGGTCTACCCTCTTTGTCCTGTTAGATTAATGAATTGGCGATTGATGGATAGGTTTGAGGGTGAAATATTGCAGGTTGCCTGTACAAAGATGTGATATCCAGTGTTGACAACCAATCTTCTCTTGATATTTTGCGGATGTTAAGGCATTTCATCTGCACTTTTATCTTTCAAGACACATTCTTTGATTCACATCCAGATATCACTGAAGAAAGCAGGAATTTGCACAAATAGAGCTTGAGGTAAACCACAAGAAGTGATTGTTTTGTCTGTCAGTCATTAAAGCCATCAGCCTTTATGATCTACTGCAGCACTATAATGTCACCTGCTTCTGTGACAATCATAGTGAATGATATATGTGCATGGACTCCATCACGAACAGTAATTTATGCAGCTTTTAGTGACAGGCTTTACCACCATTTAAAGATGCACTCAAGTAATTCATCCTGATTTAAAAAAAGTTTTTTAGGTTAAAAAATGAATTGTACGGACATTCTACATGGAGTGGGCCACCTCATGAAGGAAGCCACGTTGAGGTTACATAGCCGGCCAAATACTGCTCGCTTTCCATATAATCAAATAATATTTCCTATTAGTAGCAAAAGCAGTAGGCGAAGAGTAGCTGGATTAACTATTTCTTTCGCCAAGACTCTGAAGTCTGCATCCATTTGACGCTGAACTATCCCATGAGGCCACAGGAGAGCGATTGTGAACGATTGTGAAGTGACACAACTGATACTGCAAGTCACATATCATTGATAACATGAGGGATATAGTGCATTCGGATTTCATTCATACTACACACATTGATACTATACAATAGTTATGGTCGCAAAGTTAGTTTATAATCAAATGTAGTAGTTACTCTGTAAGCAATTTCAGGTCACATCACTAGACTCTTTAGACACTAGCTTTTTGACTATGTACTGTAGTATTTACTTCTGTATGTAAAAATACGTTCTGTAAGTATGAATAACTCTCTGGACATTCTACATCTGTCATTAAACCTATGACACAGATGTGTTTCTGTTCCCCTCCATTCACGAATATGACGACTGCTAACATCACTTGTGAAAAGTGTGCATACAAGTGCACTTCAAATCTTAAAAGTATAATTGTACTAGCAAAAAACTGTACATACTGTCTTTTAAAAATGGCACTTTATAATATTGTCAGATCAAAAGTTTTACTTTAAACTACATTTTAGATCCGAGAAGTAAACATTTAAGAAGTACACTTCATTTTATGCTTACTAAAGTAATGAAGCACATGTAAAGCACTTAATTCTAATTTTATTTTATTTTTTTATTCATATTACATTTAAAGATAATGTATTTGAAATGCAGTAAATTTCTGCTTAATTGAAAATGTATGTAAAGTATATTTTAGATCACCATAAATATTCAGTATTCGGCAGTATATTTTAACCATACTTTAAAAGACAACAGAAGTAATTATGAAATTACATATAAAGGTATACGTAAGTCTTGGCTTTTATATAAAAATGTTACACTATAATACACTTTCATTTAATTACAATTTATATGCAGATATGTCTCCAAAATCATTCAATTTGCACATAAGTATATTCTTTTAAAGTATATTAATTCCATATTAAGTGCTCTTTTTAAGTATGCTGAAGTGTTTACAAGGCTAATGCTGTTTAAAATTGTTATTTAAACCTTTTTTTTTTTATTGCCAATTTGTTTTCCTTCAATGAGTATTTTCAGCTGACTTCACTCTTCTTTTGGATGTGAAGTCATTAAATGGGCAGATTTCAGGAATCTTGTACTTAAAACAGCCCCCCGCTCTTCCTGTAACACCTGTTTTCATCACTCCCCCTCTTCTCCACTCTTTCTCATTCTGTAATGATACCAGAGGACTCAAGCACAGCCAGAGCCGGGACGTGTGTCGTCCTCACCCCCCTCCCATCAGTAAACATTTCATTTCCTTGTCCTGTCAGTAGCGTCTTTGCCCTGTGCTTGTTGGCAGGGCCCCTAATCTGAAACGCAAACTCACTTTTGTAGATTAGCCACTTCATCTTCCTTTTCTCATTGAGGACACTGTTGTCCCTCCCGCCTCTGCATCCCGGCAAGTTATGCCGATCCTATTCGCCAAGCTCGGCTGAGCCACTCCAGTCCAGCCCTGCTGTGTTTGTCGTCCTCCCAGTTCGTTTGCCCAAGTCATTGTCTTTTAAAATGGCTCTTAAGAAAACATCTCATTGGAAGTGGCATATGATTCCCTGGTGACGATCGGTTGCCTTC
>CM071953.1:14990000-15142500 GCA_036784905.1 Acrossocheilus fasciatus
TAATTCACTCTAAAACTGTGTAGAGTTTCTCTCTGGTCTCTCACCTGAGGCTCTTTTGAGGTAGTCGGTTAACATTACTGGCATTCCTGTAAGCTTGGCCCGAGGGGAGTTGGCTGCTCAATGGGAATGTATAAGGGCATCTGCCGTGGTATGATTTACTGTTGCTCTTCGTTTGAAGCTGGGGTCAGAGGTTTGTGTGTAGCTGCGGCCCCTGTGATCATCCTCAACCGGTTATGACCAAAGTCAAAGTGTCTGAGAGAGACAAAGATGCATCACTTGTAGGAAGTACCTGTCTGAGCACCCATTTCCATTTTACATACAAGTAAGTAGAGTTTATTTTTGGTTATGTTAATTTTATTCATTGTAATCTTCCAACTAGTTAGCATTTTTCTGCAGCTTTCAACTGAAAAGCGAGGCGTCAAGGATCTGTCTCTCCCAGATGTAGCGTACCGCATCTCCACACGCCACAGACACATGCCAAAACATGCTCCTCTGCTTCATTTGTCTTTTTTCCTTTCCTGTAATTTTTCATGCTAGCTACCTACCACTTACAGCCCAGTAAATTTCCTGGTGCTGCACAGTGACTCAGAATAAGGCCTTCAAAAAGGAACTTTTAAAAACGGCACACCCACAAAAACATGTTAAACATGTCAAAGCACTTTTAACTGTGTGGACAGACTTAACGAAAGATGACATGCAATTTTGAGAGGGCAACAGTGGCAATCCTGGCCCACTTGGGTAATAAATGAAATAAATCATGACAAATAGATAAAATAAAATAAAATAAAATTTTTGATTATAAATTTACAACCCAAATTCCGGAAATGTTGGGACATTTTTTACATTTGAATAAAATGAAAACTAAAAGACTTTCAAATCACATGAGCCAATATTTTATTCACAATAGAACATAGAGTACATAACAAATATTAAAACTGAGATATTTTAAAATTGAGATATTTTACACTTTTATCCACTAAATGAGCTCATTTCAAATTTGATGCCTGCTACAGGTCTCAAAAAAGTTGGCACGGGGGCAACAAAGGGCTGAAAAAACAAGAAATTTTGAAAAGATTCAGCTGGGAGAACATCTAGCAACTAATTAAGTTAATTGACATCAGGTCTGTAACATGATTAGCTATAAAAGGGATGTCTTGGAGAGGCAGAGTCTCTCAGAAGTAAAGATGGGCAGAGGCTCTCCAATCTGTGAAAGAGTGCGTAAAAAGATTGTGGAATACTTTAAAAACAACGTTCCTCAACATCAGATTTGGAAGGCACTATGAATGCTAAAAGGTATATAAAGGTTTTAGAGCAACATATGCTCCCCTCCAGACGACGTCTATTTCAGGGAAGGCCTTGTGTATTTCAGCAGGACAATGCAAAATCACATACTACAGCTATTACTACAGCATGGCTTCGTAGTAGAAGAGTCCAGGTGCTGAATTGGGCTGCCTGCAGTCCAGATCTTTCACCTATAGAGAACATTTGGCGCATCATTAAACGAAAAATACATCAAAGATGACCATGAACTCTTCAGTAGCTGGAAACCCATATCAGGCAAGAATGGGACCAAATTCAAACACCAAAACTCTAGAAACTCATAACCTCAATGCCCAGACGTCTTTAAACTGTTTTGAAAAGAAGAGGAGATGCAACACCATGGTAAACATGCCCCAGTCCCAACTATTTTGAGACCTGTAGCAGGCGTCAAATTTGAAATGAGCTCATTTTGTGCATAAAATTGTAAAATTGCTCAGTTTAAATATTTATTATGTGATCTATGTTCTATTGTGAATAAAATGTTGGCTCATGTGATTTGAAATTCTTTTAGTTTTCATTTTATTCAAATTTAAAAAATGTCCCAACATTTCCGGAATTCGGGTTGTAATCTCTCAAAGATCATGTTTATTGTAAAACGTTGTAAAAAAGCACAGCCAGCTACAATAGGGTGTTTCTGTCAAAGAGCTGCCCATAAAATATTCTGTAAATGTCTGTGTATCATCAACTCACTCAGACCACTTCAGCGAATCACAAGATTTCCTTCTCTGCTTTCAATGTCCTAATGATTTCTTTCTCCCATCAAATCAATCAATAGCAAACAAGTCCCACCAGACAGCTAGATAACTGTTGGGATTTGATGAGTCAATCAACAGGGGGAAAGAAAAGCACTCCAGTCTCCAATGTACCTCCAGACCACCTCCACATGCGTCTGCCCGGTCTGGTTTAGCAGGCTGGCCACAGCAAAACTGAATTTTCATAAGGAGAGTAAAAGGCTGTGATTGCAGCAAGCATCTTCGTCCCAGCCGGAGCTCAAGGCCTCATCTACCGTCATCAGACAGGACAGACGTAAATACTGAGGCGCAATCAACAAACAATCTTCATCTGGGCAGCAGGAGAATAATCACCAAGCTGAACTTTACAAAAAATTAGGATATCATGGAACAAATGTTCACATGATTTGCAAGAGATGCAAATTAGGATCTGCATCATAACAGAAACATTTTATACTATGCAAATGACAATGCATTTGTTGTAATTTTTGTTTGTTTGTTTGTTTTTGTATTGTGTTGTATAAAATAATGTCCTTGCAACTGATTCAAAGAGAAGAATAAATCCAAGACCCAAATTCCCATTATATACTTAAAGGTTCCAAAAGGAGGTTTTCACAGTGATTCAATTGAGGAATATTTTTTTTTAGTTCCTCAAAGAACATTTTAGCTAGCTTTGCAAGAAGAACATTTTCCTTCTTCCACTATATATATATATATATAAACTTTCGTAGAATGGAAAGGTTCCCTGGATGTTAAAGGTTCTTCATGAAACCATAGATAAAGAACCTTCAGTTTTAAAAGTGTGTATTGGATTGTGTGAAGAACATTGGAATTATCTAATGAAACTTTTGTGGAATAGAAAGGTTCTATGGATGTTGAAGGTTCTTCATGGAATCATAAATGCCAATAAAGAACCTTTATTTTTAAAAGTGTATATTGGAACGTTTAAAGAATATGTTAACATTATAATGAACTGTTTTCCATAAAGAATGTTTTGTGGCACAAAAAGTTTCCATGAATGTTAAAGGTTCTTAATGGAACCATATAAAGAAACTTTATTTTTAAAACTGTATATTGGAATGTGTGAAGAACATTGTAATAATTTAATGAACCTTTTGTGTAATGGGAAGATTCAATCATTGATGTTAAAGGTTCTTCACAAAACCTTAGATGCCACTAAAGAACTTTTATTTTTAAAAGTGTAAATTTGAGCATGTGAAAAACATTTTAATGATCTAATGAACCTTTTGTGGAATGGAAAGGTTCCATGGGTGTTGAAGGTTCTTTATGGAATCATAGATGCCAATAAAAAAACCTTTATTTTTAATAGTGTATACTGGAACGTTAATCGTAATGAGTAAAAAATGACACACACACACACACAACGAAAAAAAAAAAAAGAGTATGAATGAAATCTGTTAAGGTATCAGATTGGTAAATGTGACCATCAATACCCATCTTTCTGTTATTCAGTGCATGAACCGCTTTCAGTCTGAACAGAACACTTTCTATAGGCAGCGCTGGTAAATTGGGATGCGGGGATGGTCTAATTGCGGAAAACTCCGGCTAGCTGATTGTGATTTCAGTGTGCCCACAAAGTGTTAAATTACAGGCATCCTCAACCCAAAGCAATGGACCTTTTGATGCTGGTTGCTTGGCAACAACTAATTTAAGCTGGCTTTGTGTGATATGGTACTTTTTTTATTTGGCTGGAAAAAAGGAAAATTGTTTTGCACATCCGCATCCCTGGGGAGAACTCACAGGGGATTTGGAAAGCCGGAGGGGTTAGAAATTAGCCAGTCTTTAGATATTAAGAGTGTAAAAAACAAAAAAAAAAAAACAGGAATTTGGAGGGCAAGAATGAACAAACTATCTTAAAAGGCTCAGTGAAAATAGGAAGTGTATTGTAAAGCACTGAATGTTAGAACTTAGAAAGACTGCAAACTGCTTTAAAAACAGCTTTGACTTGCTAATATAATTGAGTAGATCCTGAGATAATGGTAAAGATGAATGACTTCATTCATGTCAGAGTGCCAAGCACTCATTTAGATAGTCAAGGCAAACACTGACGCATTTTTGGTTTGATTTTGCCTAATATCAAACACAAGAAACTGCCTAAGAAGCCAGAACTCTTTGGTTAACGCTTCAAAACGAGAGATATTTGTAAAATGACAGCAGATGAAACCTCTTAAAGAAAGAGAAGAGTGTGGTTTCTCCCATGCAGCAAAGCTGTGAAGACTGTCATTAAGAGCAGTGCCCTATTGAAATCTAAATTCACTGGAATCATTAGAGGCTTGGACCTCCTTCTTCCTCTCTTGTCATTCATTGGGCAGGAAACCAGATGACTGCTGGGAAATAAACAGCACATCAGTGACTCGGCATTAATGTAAGACAGATAAGAGACTTTCAAGCGTCTTAGAACTATATAATTAGCCATTGCTTTCTTAGCATTTGAATGGGCACTTAAACTTTGAAAGCTCTCATTGTCTTCAGTTACTGCCCTATACTCTTAGCATCAGTTAAGCCTTCCATTCAAGAGGAAATCAAAGGTCCCAACATTAAAATTAAGGACAAGAAGCCTTGCTTTTGTAAATCAAAGACATTTGGCTCTTTTTTGTTTTGTTTTTGCATCTGTTTATTGTTATTTTAATGGATTACTTTCAAAGGTGTCAAAGTGAAGATAACGGAGATGCTGTCTCGCAGCGCGCTATGTGTAGCCAAATGACAGGAAGACCTGTGTACATAGTGTGTGAGAACAACTACTAGGAAAATAAAATATCATAGGAGAAAATTAAAAGATAGTTTGCATTAATAACTGATTTCTATTCATGCTGGTTTCATTTAGTTTTTAAAAAAACTTTTATACTGTTTTGAAAAGTTTCAATTTATTGAAAAGTCATGTGGCGTAACCATCAAGTAAAATTTAATATTATACATGTGAGCACGTGTCAATATATATTTTTTTAAATAGATTTATTTTTCATGTAGAATTATAATTTTTTTTAAAATAAATATCGTGAGTTATTAATTTATAAATATCATTGCACTTTTAAGGCAATGATGCCACATGACTTTCATTTTAACCCAAACTTGTTGGTCGCACCACATGACTCTGATTTGAACAAATATTCAAAACAATATTCACAAAATTTTGAAATGTGAATGAGACTGAAGCTTGTTACTCACTCTGCTTAGAAAAATGGATTTTGTTATTCAACAAAAAACATTACTGTTTCATTGACTAATGATATTTTAATTATTATATTAGCACATTTGTATTACCCTGGTATTTCTGACTTTAACTTTAAATAAATAAAGAAATTTTAATTAAGGAATTTAAAAACATTTTCATTATACAAGAGGTATCTTCATTGTGTGTATATATTAATTGAAGGGGGAAAAATGTGTAATTGTGTATTTTTAAGTGAAAGAACATGAGATAGATTTTGAATTAAAGCGGCTTGACCATAATAGCGTATACTGTAGTACATCACATCTAACACACGTGATCAGGTGGTCAGTGCTGATGAGGTACAACAGCGAGCAAACACAGCAACAGAGTCCCTTCACTGCCATACCATCTGCGTACCCCGCTACCCTGCTCCGCAGCTACCAGCACCCACACGGCACTAATGATAGAGGACAACTTGTCATTGTGTCCCGAATATGACTCCCGTCGCTATTTATCACGACCTCCCGTAGCCCTGCTCTTGTCAGGACCAGACACGGCTGAGAGCTGCATTTCCCGTGCCGTGGTTTGGCGGACTCAGTGAAGGACTGGATTATTAGTGCCTAATGATGGGGTCAGCTACAGGACAAAATCTGCTTAGAAAGCTGGTGCTCCTGTCTCAGACCTGCTGCTGATGGCAGAACTAATCATGTGTGAAAAGCCACCATGTTGTGGTGGCATCGGTGTGATCCCGTATTGCTTTAGGGGCCCACAGGACAGGGGAGCACGAAGAAACGTTGGAATGTGGATGTCAAAATGTGAATGAGACTGAAGCTTGTTACTAAGCAAGGCAAGGCAAGTTTATTTATATAGCACATTTCATGCACAGTGGTGATTCAAAGTGCTTTACATAAAAGGAAGTGAAATAGTCATTAAAAACAAGGAATTAAAAATAATAATAATCACAACAATAAAAACAAAGTGATTTAAAAATTGATTTAAAAAATGTAAAACATTTAAGAATAGAAAATGATTATACATAGTGCAATCAGTTCGGAAGTAGCACAGTGCTCATTCAACAAATGCACAGCTAAACAGATAAGTTTTGAGTCTGGATTTAAATGTGGCTAATGTTTTAGCACATCTGATCTCTTCTGGAAGCTGGTTCCAACTGCGGGCGGCATAATAGCTAAAAGCGGACTCCCCTTGTTTTGTGTAAACCCTTGGTATTTCTAACTGACTCGATCCTAATGATCTGAGTGGTCTGTTAGGTTTATATTCAGTGAGCATATCTCCAATGTATTTAGGTCCTAGGCCATTGAGAGATTTATAAACGTGTAAAAGTACTTTAAAATCAATCCTAAATGTAACTGGAAGCCAGTGTAAGGGCCTGAGGACTGATGTGATATGCTCAAATTTTCTGGTTCTAGTCAGAATCCTGGTAGCAGCGTTCTGGATGAGCTGCAGCTGTCTAATAGTCTTCTTTGGAAGGCTGGTGAGAAGACTATTACAATAATCCACCCTGCTGGTGATAAAGGCATGAACAAGTTTCTCCAAGTCTTGACTGGAAACAAAACATCTAATTCTTGCAATGTTTTTGAGATCATAGTATGCTGATTTAGTTACTGCTTTGACATGACTAATAAAACTAAGGTCAGTCTCCAGAACCACCCCAAGATTTTTGACTTGATTTTTAGTTGTTTGACCCCTAGAGTCATGGTATGCATTCACCTTGAGAACTTCATCTTTGTTTCCAAATGCAATGACTTCAGTTTTCTCCTTGTTTAACTGAAGAAAGTTCTGGCACATCCAGCTGTTTATTTCATCAATGCATTGGCAGAGGGAGTCAATGGGGCTATTGTCATTTGGAGATAAGGCTAGGTAAATCTGGGTACCATCAGTATAGCTGTGATAGGCAATTTGGTTCTTTTTCATTATTTGACTTAGTGGGAGCATATACAGGCTAAACAAGAGTGGTGCAAGAATTGAGCCTTGTGGGACTCCGCATGTCATGGACATCCACTTAGACTTATGCTCTCCTATACTCACATAATAACCTCTCCCTTCTAAGTATGACCTGAGTACCATCCCAGAAAGCCCGACCCAGTTTTCCAGTCTCTCTAGAAGTATGTTATGATCAACAGTGTCAAACACAGCACTAAGATCTAGTAGTACCAGCACTGATATTTTGCCAGAATCAGAATTGAAGCGAATATCATTTATTATCTTAATAAGCGCGGTCTCTGTGCTATGATGTGCTCGGAAACCAGAAAATTGTCCAGGTATCCATTTGAGTTTAAGTAGATGTTCAGCTGATTAAAAACTACCTTTTCAATAATCTTACCTATGAAAGGAAGATTTGATATTGGTCTATAGTTGTTCAACATTGTGTTATGAACTAACCTCATCTCTCTGCTTAGAAAAATGGATGTTTAGGGTGTCTAAACTTAGGTTAAAAATCTGGGTACAACCAAATTGATTCAATACAATAAACCAAAATCACACTATGAAAAATAAAAAATAAACTTTTAACATTAATACTTATGTGAATATCACAACATAACTATTCAACAACTTTACTGTTTGAACATTATAAACAGTATTGTAACTATTTTTAAACATGTTTACAACATTTAACACATAAGAATGGAGGAAAAACACTTCCTGATACTCGAACAGTATAGTATGGGGCTGGCAACGGCAAGAACATGTGTGAACTGATAAAAATGTACATCAATGCAAGTTTTTTCAGATAAAAGCATCTGCCAAATGCATGCATGCAAATACCCTCAGAGGGTAGTTGAGAAACTTACTTATCAAAATTAACAAAAATGTTTTTGTATTCAGGTCAAATTGACCCGCAAACCTCGTAATTGTAATATAATATGCACGTTCCAAAACAGTCAACACTTAGCAGGAAAAGTCTCTAAATTTCAAATGAATTGCTACATAACATATGGGATAGTTCACCCCCCAAATATGAAAAAATAATTTTTTATATAATTTTCTTAAACATATATATATATATATACTGTATAGAAGTCATTAAATCAGCATGTATGTTTTCCCAAGTCCATATTTTTCCACCATTTACCAAAAAAGTAACAGTTTTTGATGAACTGCGGCTTTCAAGTTTAAAAAACTAAGTAAAACAAAAAAATTATATTCTAAAAACCTTCAATAAATCTATCTCATTGTATGACAAGAGCTACTTAAAAATAAAATAAATAACATTTAAAAAAAATGACTGTGTCCCACAGAAAAGTTAACACTATATGTGACCCTGGAGCACAAAACCAGTCATAAGTAGCACGGGTATATTTGTAGCAAAAGCTAAAAATACATTGTATGGGTCAATAATCGATTTTTATTTTATGACAAAAATCATGAGGATATTAAGTAAAGATCATGTTCCATGAAGATATTTTGTAATTTTCCTACCGTAAATATATCAAAACTTAATTTTTGATTAGTAATATGCATTGCTTAGGACTTCATTTGGACAACTTTAAAGGCGATTTTCTCAATATTTTCATTTTTTTTGCACCCTCAGATTCCAGATTTTCAAATAGTTGTATCTCGGTCACATATTGTCCGATCCTAACAAACCATACATCAATGGAAAGCTTATTTATTCAGCTCGCAGATGTTTCGTAAATCTCAATTTCAGAAAGTTGACCCTTATGACTGGTTTTGTGGTCCAGGGTCACATATATGTTTGCAATATGAGCATGAGTAAATAATGCATTTTTATTTTCATTTCTGGGCTAACCTTTCCTTTAAACAAACAGCCATAGGTAAATATCTCTGTAACAAGGTGCTGAAATACAAAGTGATAAAACGTGTTGAACACTTCACTCGCCATTTGATTTGCAGCGTTCCTTAATGACGTGACACTCAACAATCTGATTTCATCAGCACTTAAAGTCCCACAGAGCATGAGATTACAGCACATTGACAAACATGCAGGGAGGATGCCGAGAGTGACCGGGGGGTTCAAATTAAATTACATGCACATTTCAAACTCTCAATGGGAGGCCATCGGGAATTAGAGCATGTGATGGATGACACTGCCTCCCAAAATCTGACGAAAGACACTAGCTGTAGCTCTTCCTGCTCTTTGGAAAATGTCCTATTAGCTTTTGGTGCTAATGAAATGGTTAAATAATCCATTTTGCTTTTGTATTAGTTATTTCATGTTTGTGTTTTGTCAAGGTATCACAGGAATTTTCTCGGGGACTGCACTAATAATTTCCCGTTGCTCTAGAAACACCTTCACAATCCACAGATCTCATTTAGTGGAGTTAAATTAATGACTTTGAAGTGTGATGCTGACATACATTACAAACAATTGATTCAAGTTCCAATTACCCTGAGCCGCGAGAAGCTCTCTTTGACCCATTTAAAAACACACTATCAAAGCAACCTTTCATAAGCTCTTTGGGTAATCACTGTATAATGGCTTGAGAACTTACCTAATGGCACACATTTTCTCTTTTTCTCTCTCTCGCACACATTAAGTGTTGTTTTAGACAATAGAAAACGTAGATATTCCAAGGTATTCAGCACTACATTGTGAAAGAGTCAATAACTAGCGACGCATCTGATTTTATTGGATTTTTCAGCAGCTACTTTCAAAACACCGTAGCTTTTTAAAGTATGCCACAAGGTAGGCCTACTGTAATCAAAAATGCTTTCACTAATTCTCAATTCAATTACATTTAATAAAGCTTTATTGGCAAGACAATTGGAATATAGTATTGGCAGAGCATAGTATCTTTATCTATAGTAGTGAAGTCTGATTCAGCAAATCATTTGGTTTTGGATACTGTTTTTAACATTCAGAGATTCATTTGTATGCTTTTATGTAGCAAAATGCATATTTAGTTAAGCCCTGCTGTTTATCTCTGTCTCTGATTAAGTGGTTTTAGTTTTGTTTGTTTGTTTCATTTAGTGTAAATGTATGTGTTCAAGTTGTTCCTAAATGAGATATAGTTTTCTTGCCAGGAAAATACTCCTATTTTTAATAATAATGATCATATTCTCATAATTATTAGAAAGAGCTTGAGGGTCAATGTTTTTCTTAAGCTTAACTGCTTTAAATTGTGAATTCTGAAAAGCTCAAACCAATTTCATGAAAAAAACCAAAAAATATTTTCGTATTGTACAATGTGATTCACATGGAACATACAAATCGTAAGAAAACGATTTGAAAGAAATGCGACTACAAATTCAAAAATATTCATCTAAATGTAAAATACTTCTAAATTACAGTGTGTTGAAGTAGCTTGTAGCCTAACACTTATTTTCTTTACTTCAAATAAATGTCATAGAGCCATAGAATGATTAAAATTTACATTTTAGTCTGAATTCATAAGATCGACAAAGGAAATAAGGATGTAGGCCAAGAATGACACCAGATTTTGCGACCAGCAGTAGCAGGTTCAAAAGGCATTGTGTGATTTTTTTGGCAGTTTGGCTAATTAGCATTAGCATTGCATCACAATGGAAGGACAAACTTTTGTTGTAGGCACTGAATGCTTTTCCCTATTGATCTTTTAAATGTGATATCTATAATATTATTCTTGAAACCACGTACGAAGAAGTCCCTATTAAAAAGTTTAAAATACATTTATTTCATGCTAAGTATAGTTCAAAGCTATTAACCTATATTTACTGACATATTGCTCAAGACCTACTGATATCAAATTTATAATTCAACTTTATTTGGAGTTTTACTTGTGCACAATGCACGTTTCTTAATATTAAGCCTAAAATATGTTTTAATGTTACTATTGATGAGAGTTGTATGATCTTATATACCGGTCTTTAAATCTTAAAAAGATATTTAAAGTGTACCTTAAGTGTACCTTACTTGCAATAGTTCCACTTTAGCACAATCAAATATCCTTCACTATCTTTAGTTGGACATCAGCACTACTTTTGCAAAATGAAAGTGCATTCAGTACAAAATTATTTGTTTCAGTTTAGCACACTTTAAGTATAACAGATTAGTATGCTAATTGCTGGGTGTTTTTATTAAGCACATCAAATATGTAAATGTATTTGTAGTATACTTAGCATGAAATAAATGTATTTCAAATACATTTTAGTATATTTATTTTTCACTAGGGGGTAAGCTTGTGACATAATGTTTACATCAAATGAGATCTAAAAATAACTATAAAATATTGGTGAGCTGACTTTAAATCTTTTCTCTGCCGGTCACTGAACAAATCAATGAAAACACTGTAGTTATTAAACTCCATCACAGCCACGATAAACTGCCACCTGATACAGTTCATGATCCGGGAACGTCCAGTCTGCCTCTGGCCACACTGGTCACACAGCAGCTGCCCGGGACTGGGGCAATTTGCCCATTTTAGCTCCCTGCGAGTTTGTGCCTGTCAGTGGGTTAGTTTTGTTCCCGAGGCCAATTAGCGAGCCCTACCTTAGCCTGCAGCTAAAAGGCTACTAATGGGAGGATGTAGAGCACTGGGGGAATTCACCTGAGAGGTGTGGAGAGATCCCCACAGAGCTTTAATTTGAGAGGAAAGGGGACGTGGGGATGGTGGATTGGGGGGATAGAAGACCTTAGAAGTTTTTGCACTGGGCTTCATTGTTACTGCTGGTCGTTTGATCTTAAAATAATTTACTTAATAATCTCACAGCGGGAGCAATAGGTGCTGCTCGATTAGGCTGCCAGGTTTGTGAGAGAGCATTAACAGGGGGAGCAGGGGAGAGATACACAGGGAACAGGGGGGATTAAACCATTTGGTTTGGTTCCTATGGGAACAAAAATCCTAGCATCATGGTTTTTAGAGATTTCAGTGTTTCAGCCCTAAGTCCATATTTAAGAGTATTTCAGGGGTTATAAAGGAAACTGTTACTGGCAACAGTATTTCCTCTACTGTTTCTGCTATAAATATGCAAACTTTTTAATTAACACCAACTGGAAGATATAGTTATTTATACATTTTTTACCCACAATTCATTTTGTGAGTCCAGCGGATTCAATATTCTCACTCTGTGTGTTTTTCAATAAAAAATAAAATAAAAAGATACTGAGAGGTTTTTGTGTGTTTACATATGTATTTTCCCCCTTTATATGCATTTGATAAACATTTTAATAAGCAATTTTTTTAATTTTTAAGTCACCCTTGAAAGCCTGCTGAGGCCCCCAGTGGGCCCTGGCCCCCTTCTTGAGAAAATATTTAGCTAAATTTTTAGAATACTTTTATATTAGTAGTAGTAGTATTAACATATTAATGCAACACAGCAAAATATTTTATTATATTAAACTTATAATTTTATATATTTTATTTTTAATCTAATATTTTAACATAAAAAAATAAAAATGCTTTAGTTTAATATACAATTATATATTTTATATTTAATTATATCAAATTAATGAGGAAAAAAACAAAACAACTAAACAAAAAAGTGTCATGTTTTCCTCACCCAAACTGACCCAATGAAATATCAGTATATGGTGCTTCAGTAATAGTCTGCGGCTTCTGTCCTGCAAACAGAGGGTAATCGCAGTAATGATGGGGCCCTATAAGCAAACTCCTGCCCCATCATTTACTTCAACCCAAATCTTAACCACAGGCCTCTTTTCATCATTAGTTTTTATGAAACTAGATGAACTGCAATTATATTTAATGGGAAAAGTTAAAAACTCATTTTCATTTCATAGAGGAAATTGAATGAAATGCAGGTTATTGATTTGACTCATGCTCGCAGTGTTTTGTGCTTTTAGTTTTGTGTCAGCTGTATGTGGCAATGCCTACATTATGCTGTTTGAAAAAAAAACAATTGTCTTGTTTCTTTAGGTTAGTTTAACCGTTACAAATATGTAGAAATGCACATTTTTGAGTATTCAGATGCTCAGCTTCATCCGAATGGGAGATTGTAATTGTTACAAACAATATAAGGCAGCACAATTACATACATATCCATGATGAATATGCATAACAAAGACCAGCTGTGTGTATTGCATTGGAATACGGAAAAATGCAAATGTGTCTCAATTCAGTGGCTCCAAAAGGGAGAGTAGACCCATAAAGAGACGGTGACCTTAGGCAGTGTGGTCACCAAGGCCAACTAGGAGAAAAAGTCCAAGGTTGCTGAGGTCATTAGCCTAGAAAGGCTGTTTCCCATAATTGGCATAAATGCCTTCAATCAAATGCAGGGAGTAGAGCGCTGACCTCTGTCCCTTATGATAGGCACAGGATGGGGGGCTGGAGCAGTAATGCGCCCATTACAAGCTAGTGAAGTCCAGGTGAATTGGTGTTGCCATTTACAGCACACCCCCCTGGCATACAGACAGAAATAGAGGAAAAAAGGGAGGATTGAGGGGAGGGAAAGGGGAAGACAAGCTCTTATATCACTGTTACTAAATCAGAGCGAGGGACTGTGAATGCAAACCAGACTGTTTGTATCACATCATGACAGTGTGGTGAAAACATTGATTTGGGAGTCGTTCAGTGGTGTAAAACCTAAAAACAGCAAGTGGCAGAATATATATATATATTAGTGGTTTGCAGCAAAGCCATTATCTGTATCTGTATCCTAACAATTTTGATGTATAGAAATGGTGTGTCAGGCCCATTTATAGTTTCCATTTTCCAATTAGCAAATATGCCTTGTATAATTCTTACAAAAATTTACTTATTTTTTATTACAACCTTTATGTGTAATGAAGCTAATGCATGTAAAATATATGCTTTGATTAATCTCAGTGACTCGACTCTTTTGAATCAGTTCACCAAAAAGCTTCATTCAAATTCGTTTGCATCATTATGCCAGTGGGTAGCGACAATTGAATTTTTGGGAAGTGAGTCTTGGATAATTTACTCAACTGATTTGGGACAAAAACCTTTACGTCTGAACAAGTTATCCTTATCCTTTAATAAACTTTATTAAGAGACTAAGAAACATGATCCCAGAAATATATTCTAAAAACATTTTGCTAAGGTTCCCATTAAGTTATGAAAATGTTATTTCTGAGGTTTTTTTAGTTGTTTTAAATGTTTTATTTTTTTATTTTTTTAAACAAAATTAAATGGATAGTTCACCCAAAAAAGTCACTATTCTTTGCGCTCAAAAATTATTCTTGTATCTTTATAAAATTACGGTTGAACCACTGATATCACACTGTAAAAAGTGATAAGTTGACTTAACTTAAAAAAATTGAGGAAACCCGTTGCCTTAAAATTTTTAAGTAAATGATAATTTAAAAAACAAGTTAAGTGAATTGTCAAGTTCACTTAACTTTTTTTTATTTCTTTAAATATTATTTACTTCATAATTTTAAGGCAATGGGTTTCCTCACTTTTTTTAAGTTAAGTCAACTTATCACTTTTTACAGTGCATGGACTATTTTAACAGTGTCCTTACTACCTTTCTGGGACTTGAGCATGTCAGTTGCATTGCTATCGATGCAGGGTCAGAAAGCTCTTGGATTTCATCAAAAATAATCTTAATTTGTGTTCTGCAGATGAACAAAAGTCTTACGGGTTTGGAACAACATGAGGGTGAGTAATTAATCACAGAATGTTTGAAACTGAACTAACCCCTTAAAGCAACATTCCAATTTATTATTTTGCAAACCTTAAGGGAATGTTAGTTTTGAGCTTTCTCTGAACATTCAGAGATGAATGTCCAACTAAAACGTTTCATAAATAAAACGTATTTTTAGAAATAAAAAGTTTTTGTGCTAACGTTTTCAGAATGTTATTAAAGACCCGATAACTTTGAATGAACATTCTATTAATGTTACTGGAAGAACGTTTGTTCATAACTTTGAGAGAACCTTTTTCTGGAACGTTAGCCAAAGTTCTGAGAATGTTCATTGTTAGCTGGGTTGTTGTAACATGGACATTTCAAAAAGGTTTACTTTACTTTTAGGCTAACAATTAGGCTTTCTGAGATGCACACAATAACAGGACACTCAACATGTCCGTTCAATTTGAACTTGAAATTTCCGTTCATAATTCTCACACTTTAGTAATATTGGCTTCACACTCACCATGTACTGTCATTTTAAACATAAAAACATCACTTTTTGGATAATTGGTCAAATTAGTTTTATTATTTGGTAGATTTCATTGTTTGTTTTAAAGTCATTACTTTCTGAGTAAGGTGTTTGACTTACTCTTAATATGGTATAGGACTATGATATGTATATAAATAAATGTATGAATTCAGATTTTTAACTATATATTCAGATATAACATTCTAGTAAAATAACAGAATTTTTCTTTATGTATCTTTGAGAAAACATTCTACTTATTGTCTGCCTGTGGCAATACAGACATAAAATGTTGTTTTTCTGAGTTAGGCAGGAGGTTTTGTGATTAGTTTATGTTAAGATGAGATTTATGTATTTTCATGTAAGGACAAAACTCCCTTAGAATGTAGTCATCGATGCCAAAGTGTTTCATTCATAACCCTGCTGGCAAATCTTACACAACTATGTGGTTGCGGCTCTAAAAAACACAATGACATCTTCACTCCACAATCCACAGGCAGAACTTTAAGATGCTGCTGGCAAAGTCTGGCTTTACACTCACAAAAGATGAGCACTTGAGTCTTTAGTTCCCTTGTAAAGTGGACACCATTGCGGGAAGTGCATACTGAAGAGGAAAGCAAACAGTCAACGGCATTAAATTACCATTCAGATGAACTCATAAATGTAGAAGACTAAGGCCTGGTTTGTGAATTTTTTACTGTTATAAGGCTTAATGTTTTGTTGACATTCTGTAAAAAAAAAAAAAAAAATCTTGTTAAGCATTTCCTTGTTTAAAGTGATTGGAAACCTGTTATTGTACTGGAGAATTTAAGAGTAAAAATGAAACAGCTTATCATAACAATGATTCACATCACGCATTTGAAAAACCTGTCCAAGCCAGAAGGGTTATTTGAGTACATGTTTTTCATCCAGCAAACACTTAAGCAATTTAGAGTAAGCTTTCCTTTAGAAACACTCTTTATAAAATAGGAAAATAATTTTAGACTTTGGCTGCGGTTAGATAGCAGAGTCTACTTTGCAGTCTTGGATGAATTTTTTAAACATTTATTGACCCATCCTCTTCAGGCAGTAAAGCCAGAGTGCAGAATGTGTTGGGATCACGGGGTGTGCATATTAAAACTTTTATACTGGCCTCAGAAGCACCTCTGATCTCTCTGTACTAAGTGCCGGGCTGCAAGGTCGTAAATCACGAGCTGTGAGAGGAATATCTCATCGGCTGCCAGCGTTGGGCCGCCTGCGCTGGGATTAAGGAATCAAAAGGCCACGTATAGACTAATGCCACACAGGCCCCTGAGAAATCTGAGACAAAACGGTTCAACGCCACAGACCCTGCACCCCACACTCTGTCATCCCAAGGGGGGAAGCTGGCAATAGGGCCTATAAGGTATCTGCATATGCATAAATTCCAAAAAAAAAAAAAGAAGTATTTAATTGGAACTGACTGATCATAATTCTTATGCACCTCATTTAATGAGTGAGTAAAAAGCAGAATTTGTTTACTAAAAAACTGAGATGCATAATCTCAATGAAGCCTATGATAGTTCAGTTCCAAAAGCAAATACAAAACCTGTGCTGAATGAAATACAATTGAATACAATATTTGGCAATTAAATAAGCAATTATTTGTAGGATGGTAATTTCTGACAGGGAACAAGTGTAACAAAGAAAAAATAAATAAATAAATAAATAAATGGTTTCATCATTTAAAGGTAGGCCTATAAAAAAACAATCATGTTAAAGATTAAAATAACTTGAAAGGTTGAATAGGCTACTGCTTCACATTACATGTGTGATAATGCACTTGGTTTATGAGGAACGGTATCCTGTTTTAATCTTCTTTAAGGTCAATAGGGTAGCACCAGTCTTTTGGGGGTTTATTAAAAAGGATAAAGCTTCCCACTAGACACATGCGGCCAATGTTTTCCCCGTGGGAATGCTCAAAATCCTTATATCTGTCTCTTTATCTACTCTCCACACATAGAAATACTAATATTTGCACCATGGAGTTAATTATGACATTATGGTTTATGTTAGCATATGCTATTCTAACATTATTGACATTTCGAAACTCTTGGAAATTTCTTTCCAGCCTCAAGGAAATATACAGTATATCATACAGATCCCAAACAGCAGACAGTTTGCTCAGCAAAGGAAGGAATACGTTGCAACTCGCCGTCCAAATGAATAAAAAAGGCGTTTATTACCTTCCAAGTGGAGCACTTCAGTCTGCCATATCTTAAGTGAGGAACACTTAAAACAAGTAAAGCGAGATAAGCAGCGGTTGTTGAATGGTTACTTCCTCTCGACCCCTGGGAGGACGTATCCATCAACAGATGCCCTCGGGTGGAGGATAACAAATTTGTTCTTTTATGAAGCTTGCATAACACCGCAGGGGGACTCATAGGACGGCCGCATGTGGCCGGATATCGCATTCTGTTCAGTTCAAACGACATTCCCATGGTTTCCAAGAGTGTTAACGCCAGGAGCGAGTGACTTCCATTGGAAGTATGTGACGTGCTTCGGCACGAAGTTTCAGAACACTTGCTAGAATCAGCGGCTGTGTCTCAAATCACTGGAAATCGGAATATTAGGCTACTCCATTTAGCTTTGGCAACGACTAAGCAAAACAATATTGAGGGCATAATATATAAACAGGCAAATTATGTAATGTAAATGATTTAGTAGCCAATTTGTGAAAAAAAAAGAAAAAAGAAAAAAAAAAGGCCTATATATATATATATATATATATATATATATATATATATATATATATATGCAATGTAGGTGTATATATATGGCTATATGGCACAGTAAAACTGATATTTTGTTATTAATTTATTTAATATTATATAAGAACTGAAAACAAGGTTTATAAAATGCAATCATTTTGACAGCTGCAGCTGGCTGAGACGCAAAAGTGCCGGACTTTTACCAGTTCCCCTAGTTTTTATATTGACTCTTCATGCTTAAATATGTACCTTAGATTTAATAAACTATACATTTCTGAAACAGTTCCCAAAAGGAGGGCAGAATTATAAGGACCCTACAGTGCTCATCAAGCAGTGTGATCAGGCACAGCACGTCTGGTTTGTCGGCAGCAGACAGCGCTCATTAGTGTGTTTCAATGGTCCAGGCCCCTAGAGGGCATTATTGGTGCACTCACGTGAAAGTCAGCCGAGACCTTCTGAAGAATTCATTTTAACACACCTCACAGTTACACAACCTGTGAACAATCTTCAATTGTGCAACAGTGGAAGCGTGTGAGTGAGACATACAGTAAGAATTTAACATCCAATGTGCATCTAATCCTCAGTTGTGGAGTTTTATTTTTATGTCTAACGATTTATTATTATTATTGTTTTATAATCCTATTCTTTCAATCCTAATATCAGTTAGAAATTGTAAGAATGTTACAATACAAATTCTCAAGAATCTCACAATAGACATGCATCATCAGTTGGGTCATGCAGTACAGTTTTCATTTCATCATAATGTATTCATCAGAATGTATTGGATGAAATAAGAAAAACAGATTTTAAGGATGTAAATAATCAGTTAATTTGTTTCACAATCACGATGAACTTGAAATGTTTTCATAGCTTTGGTGATTTGAGATACAGTAGGCCTAGATGTTGTCATTTAGAACTTCATGAATGAAAAATGTTTTAAAGAAATATTACAGACATCTCTTAATTTTTGATGTGTGTAGTATAATATTTTACTTTGTGGAAAACCACAGCACAAGCATCTAAGCATTAGTAGGCTACGTGTTAGCAGTGGATTTTGATGTTTGGTAGGTTTTTTTTTACAGTCTATGGTTTACACACACACACACACACACACACACACACACACACACACACACACACACACACACACACATACATATATAAGTCACATACCTTCTTAAAGAAACAATTTACTTTTAAGTGTTATTGGGCATGACCCTGCATGAAATAAATTGGAAGTGGGTGAGTCAGTGAATTCTTGAGAATGTAACAATTTTCTAAAATAGCATAACTTACTTACAATTTTTGGAAATTGGAATGTTCACAGTTTGTGAACATTGAAGCGTGCGAGTTTGTTCTGTAACATTCGTTTAATCGCTGATGTTGACAAGCTGAACAAACATTTTGGTCATGACTGACGTGTGGCCTGGGTGGAGGGGTACATGTAGCATGTTGGATGGTAACCAAGGAAACTGGACGCTGTACCGCCCCTTTTTAAACTTTCACTGAATGAAATCTCTTCAGCTTGCAAGAAACTGAAAGCGCGATATGTAAACACGTGACACTTATTGCGTTCCACCTGCTTTAGCAAATACGCATCAGCTTTTTGTTTTGAAGACATCAAATATGTCTGAAGAGGAAGAAACAGCGTTTTCCGAAGACCCCAGGGTGCAGTATTTAGGCGAGATACTCTGCCGGATGCTCAAACTCAAAACTGATGCGTGGGAAAAATTTGTCAATGTTGAAAATAATGAAATACTTTTTACAACGTTTTTCGATACGCGAATTAGACTGTTATTTTTCAGCGTGACGGCGTCCAATGTTCTAACTGTTTCTACAGAGGTAAGTGAGCAAAAGGGCCTTGTGTTTACATTACCTTTTAATGCTAATATAGGTCTGTTAAGTGCATGCTAAATTATAGACCACAGGTGTGTTCCTTTAATACTATATAGCAACAATAACCCGTTGTTTTATGTGTACACTTTAGGTTTGTCATCTCTCTAAAGACAAGAATGTTTACATTCTCAAAAAAGGAAATTCCCCCATCCTACCAGAAACCTGTCGGAGTTCTTTACTCTTTGGGGTGCTGTCACCCTCCTTTCTGCCACAGCTGTCAGACACCATGGAGAAGGTAATGAACACTTGTAGACCCCAAAGTCCACAACTGTTTGATTTGCTGTCAAAAAAAAGTAAATAAATACACAACGAGACTGAATATTAGCAGGAACGCCGACCATTTCTTTTCTTTTCTTTTCTTTTCTTTTCTTTTCTTTTCTTTTCTTTTCTTTTCTTTTCTTTTCTTTTACTTTTCTTTTCTTTTCTGTTTTGAGCAGAAGTGAATAGAAGTATACAATTTGAGCATATAATTTACAGTGATAAACATTGGTGTGATACATGCAGTTGAGTCCATGGTCATCAACCTGTACAAATGCCTGTAAAATTTGTCAATATTTTGCATCAAGGTCTGTCTGCCGCTTCTGTCAAACAAGAAGAATCACCAAATGTGGCCGATTATACTATCACAGGATGTGAGGCAACACACAGAGAATTTGCAAAGCAAGGTCACAGTGGTGAGGGGACAGTATTATGGCAAAACCGTCCTTCCTGTTCCTGCAATCACAGAATGGACAGAGCAGTGTCAAGAGACAACGATCACACTGTATGAATGTTTGTTTGTTTGTTTGTTTGGGAATAATTTACAAAACCGTTCAATGGTTTGAAGTCAGTACGTTTTTTTAGAAGAAATTTCTACGTTTATATAGCAAGGATGCAATAAATTGTTCGAAAGTGGCAGTAAAGATGTGCATTCTCATATATAAAATATAAATAATAATACATATTATTGACATTGATTATAAAAAAATGTTTCTTGAACAACTGTAGTACTGCCTGCTGAAAATTCAGATTTGACATCAAAAGAATAAATAAGTCATGTTAAAATATATTAAAATAGAAAACAATTATTTAAAATTGTAAAAATGTTTCACAGTATTACTGGTTTTAATTTATTTTTAATTAAATAAACACGGTCTTAGCATAAGAGACTTTCAAAAACATTTTTTTAAAAATCCTACCAACCAAACCAAACCTACTAATCAGACTTTAAAACAGTAATTCTAAAAAAACTAATTCTGTCTAAAATCTTAATATTGACTTCAGATTAACTAATATGTTGTACTGTTTCTGGTTATTGTCTTGTAGTCTGACTCGCTTATCAATCCTCATAGAGTAAGATTAAAAAGCATGAAGTGTCTTCATTTTGTTAAAACAACAATCAATTTCTCATTTTCAAACAAGGCAAGACAGTCGCAACAGAGCCATGATACATGCAATTGAGTCCATGGTCATCAGCTGGACGCACATGATCCATAAAGTCTTAAGAGCAGATTCTGCTGACTTGATTGTGACAGGATTGAACCCTGGACCAAAAGCTGAACTTGACTTCTGGAGATCCAGGAAAACAAACATACAGAGTATTCATGAACAGGTTCGTCCAGAAACAAACATTTCATGGTGTATAAACAAGCAGGAAATGTTTTATAATGTACTAAATCTTTGTAAATCTCAGCTTCAGAACCCTTGTGTTCAGAAAATGATGAGGATTCTGGAAATTATAGACAGCAGTTATTTCCCATCATTCAAAGCTCTGACGGAGGCTGTTTTTGATGGTAAGGCATGTGATTTTCCCAATACATTTGTTTAATAATACAGTTGAATTTTCTACTGTTCTTCCTACTACATAATACCATTCTGTTAATATTTTGCCTAGCTATTATTTATGTGTATTTGTCTCTCAGCTTTGCAGGAAGCCAGAGCTATAGATCTGCACCTTCAGCCTCTTAGAACATTGCTGTCTCAACTGGAGGAGGATGAGTTCTCATCCTTCCGTGCTCTCATTCCACCAGTCTTTCATCTTATATTTCTGGTCTGGACTCACTGTTCCTTCTATCATTCACCTGCTCGCATCATTGCTCTGCTGCAGGAGCTCTGCAACCTCTTCATTCGGCAGGTGTGACATATGTGACAATCTTATCATTTATACTTAGTGTGTGCTATTTCAACATTTTCGGTTGCCAAATCAGTCATGTGGTGCGACCAACATGCAGAAAGATGCTCATAATTGTGTCAAGTTGAACAAGTCTCTTAAAGGTGCAATAGGTAATTGTCTTCAGAATTTTTTTTTTGTTATGCTGGTTGAAAGTCTCTTCACACCTCGATAGCAATCATTAAGTTAAGTGGTCTAAATGTATTTATATGTATACACTGTATACGCTTCGTTCCGAGCGTTTTGATTGGCTTTCCTACCTGCCTGTCAACATGTGTATTTGCAAACCTCTGCGCACCCGGTTCGCGCAGACAGGATACGTCATCACATATGCTGTGCAGAGCGAGAATGGTAGGCAAACATCAACAACCTGATCTGCCTTCCTGGTATTGTAGTACTTTTACTAACTGTGCTATAAAGTTTTCTCACCGGTGAATGACATATGATGTATTGTAGTTATGTTGTCTCTGGTCGTCTGGTCTGTGTGTGCATACAGACAGACTGTCTGTGCGTATTCAGGGGGCGTGGCTTTGAACGGCGATTTACAGGGAGGGTGGGATGTTCACTTTCAGTGCTATCAGGCTAAAGCATTTTCCGAGATCTCCTACTGCACCTTTAAGATAACAGATAATTTATCTTTTTATGACAAGGCAAGATTAGTTTAGGTTGTTAAATGTCATGTGGTGCGACTCCTCCAAAAACAAAATTATATTAATGAATTAATAATTCATGATATTTGTAAAAAAAAAAAAAAAAAAGGTTTTATTTTAGAAAAAAAATCACAACAAAACATCTTAAAATAATGATTGCGATGTGTACACTCATGGTTAGAGTCATTAAATTAAAAATAATCTTGAAAATAGTATCAAAATCATATGAAACTAAAAATGAATTTCAAAATACAAAAAATACAAAAAATGAATACAAAAAATACATTTCCTGGAAGTTCTGGAACTAGATTTTATAATGTTTGTCCTTTCCTTTTGTTATGGACACCCGTACCCCCAAAAATATATTTTTCAAATGTTTTTTTTTTTTAAATATATTTCAAAATATACAAAATATGTCCAAAAAATAAATTTGCTAAAAAGTGTTTCAAAATAAATGTGCTTAAATATATTTTCTACCAATATAATTTTGGGGCATTTTTTGTGTGTCTTGTTTGTGTTTTCTTGCTCCTGAAATATATTTCAAAATGTTATATGAATGTTATTATATGAAGGTTGACATGAAATATGTTTTCAACTTCAACATATATATATATATATATATATATATATATATATATATATATATATATATATATTTTTTTTTTTTTTTATTAATTTTATTTTATTGTTATTTTTTGTTCGCCGTATGGGCAGTTTATCCATGAATCAATCAATTAAAAATCTTTTACTATTTATCTATACAGCCATGTATTAATTATAAGTTCTACTAAGGGAAATGGAGAGAGCAATTAGAATAGAGATGAAAATGTTGTTCTTTTGTAAACAAAATGTCGATCTTTGCTCCATCTAGGCCACTTCATATCTCTGTGCAGAGGAGCTACTGAGAGCAGAGACTGAAGATGGTTTGGAGAAGTTACAGACTGTGGTGGGAGTTTTCAGGTGTGTCAGGGAAACATTCAAGAAATACAGACAGAAGGTGGCTGCTTTGGCCAGTCATTATTCTACACCAAAGTGCTGGGATTTCCCTTCGGCTCTTGTTTTCACTCGATTTGATGGCTTCTTGGCTCGTGTTTTACAGTTGAAGGTAAGTAGTACATCTTTTGAAGTGATAATATATACTTTCACTTTCAGCCACAATTCAGTTTTATGTTACGTGAGTAATAATATTCTTTTTATTTAAATTTTTGTGAGACAGTAACATTTTGAAAAATGATGATGTTTTCCAGGCCCTTTTCTCCACTATGCTGGAGTTCCAAAGGTTGGAGAAGCTGGTTTTTGGGGGTCTCAGAGGAAGGGTTTACACAGAGCAAGTCTCTCGACTATATGCAGAGTTTCTTCAGCTTTGCAAAGCTATAAGGGATCAAGAATACAATCCACTCGATTTGAATTCTCAGGTATGGTTACATGGAGTGTATTTCTTGCTTGGGATATATCAGAATCATCCATAAGATAACAACACTCCCAATAAGTCATATAGAAACATATTTTCAATGGTAGCTTAAACAACTTGATGTCTGATAGTATGATAATAATTCCTCACTGAATATGTCAGCGTAGTAATATACATTATTGTGGTATATGAGTGTTTGGTACAATAGCAGATATAACTCTCACTGTTTGTTATAGTTGCCATAGTTCAGTTTTTTTATGGAGTTCCTGGGGCTTTCTTGTAAATATAGGGTATGTTTGGATACAACATGCTTGATACTTGGCAACCTTCTCAAAGGCTTAATTGCTCTCATAAATCATCATTTTTGTTCTGTTTGTCATGTAACTTTTTGGTAACACTTTTATAGTAATGTTTAAAACCTAATATGTCATTATGAAAAATTATTTAAATATCAGCCTATATTGTTCAACACATTGTTACTTAATGTGCAATCTAATGCACATGATTGTTAATTATGCTTTATATGAATTGTTAAAACGTTTTTGACCATGCTATAATATTATATTCAGTATTTAACTTATGAAACACATTTTAAATAATTGATTTTCTTAAATTTTATATTTTGTGTAAAGGATTTTGAAAAAGACTTTTCAAGTTTCCAAGAAAGAGTTGCAGACTTTGATCAACAGCTGTCCAGAATTTTGTGCCTTGCCTTTCAAGATTGTTCAGGATTGGAATCGGTTTTCAAAGTAAGCAATTCTGGTGAGACAGATTTAGTTCAAATGAATCGGAAATAGCATACAGTGCCTTGCAAAAGTATTCATACCCCTTGTTGTATTTAAAGCAGTTTAACATAAGGCTGCAACACAACTAAATGAGAAAAAAAAAATGAAGGGGTATGAATACTTTCGCAAGGCACTGTAAATTACCTATATAACCTTTTAATCTGTATGTTTGAAGCTGGTCACTGTGCTCAGGCCCCTCTTGGAGCGAGACATCATAAAGGAAATGTTTATTCCTAATTTCTCCAAAGTGATTCAGCTTTTTGCAGATGAGCTGGACAGATGCAAACACCTGTTTGATTCTCATCTTGAGCAGGTAAAATAGTTGTTTTTCAACAGATTTTTGTTCTTGTACAAAGAGAACCTTGTTTCATTCATCATTTAATTCCAGAAAAAGAGGAACAAACTGCATTTGAGCAAGAACATGCCTGCTATGACAGGGTGTCTGAAGTGGGCAAAAATGCTTAAAGACAGAATTCAAATCCCTTGGAACAATTTTCAGTTTGTTCTGGATATGTAAGTGTTTTAAATTCTATTCAGATTGTTATTGTTTTCTCTTTTCTTTAATGCTAATAATGAAAGATGATGGTGCATTTATACAGGAGTATCGAAGGAGTGGAAATGGACCTGGTCTATCATAAGTACCTGGAGATGTCCTCTCATTTAGAAGAGTATGAGAAACGGGTCTATTTGAGCTGGTGTGGCAATATTAACCAGGTTTGCCAGATGAACCTGGATCAGCCCCTAATCAAAAGAGATCCCAGCACTGACCTGCTGTCAGTAAACGTCAATCAAGAGGTGAAGTGTGTTTAAAATCTATCACAGCATAAGGCATTCATTTAAATTGTTAGAGCGACTAATTTTGAGGAATCTCTCAGTGTATTCATTTGCATAATACTGAACTTTTTCACCTTAGCTGATTGCTGTGCTCAAGGACGTGAAACACCTGAAAATCCTTAATCAGATGAACATCCCTTCTGCTGCTATGAAGGTGTATGAAAATAGAAAGATGTTCTTTAAGGTTAGTAAATGCTCAGTTTGTCTGATGACAGTTAAATTTGGTTTTTATATTCTATGGCATTAATATGAGTATTTTACCTGATCTCCATTAGAACCTTGGGAGCCTACATTTACTGGTGCAGTGGTATAACAAGGTGAAACAGACAACTCTTGAAGTGGAGGCTCCTCTTATGAAAGAGGAGATGGCGACTGTTGACCAGCAAATCCATCAAGCAGAAACTGAGCTTACATGGCAAGACCAGAACTGCTGGAACTACATCTGCACACTGAAGGACACTGTCTATCGGCTGGAGAGAAGATTGCAAAAAGCTAAAGACAATATTGAGATGATAGAAGTTCTGATGAATGGATGGAGCACACAGCCAATGTTCTGCAGAAAAGACCATAAGAAAGAATCATCACTACAACTGGATGATAGAGCAGGAAGAATGGCAAAATGCTACAGCAATCTCAGGAAAGATGGAGAAACTATCCATAATTTGTTACAGGTGAGGGCGCGTCTTTTTATAGATTCTGTTTGCTACACCCTAACATTCCTGTTTTCTTGTTTCTTTGCCAGGAGAATGTGATCCTTTTTGCAGCGGATAGTTCTTCAGATGCATGGAAGGCCTACTTGGAGTATGTAGATGATATGGTGGTGGAGGGATTTTTCAGTGCCGTCTCAACTTCTCTGGAGTTTTTCATTGAGAATATGGAGGGGTCAGTGAGGCAGGCTCCCTTGTTTGAGGCTCAAATGCTACTGATGGGATCTGAGATTAAGTTTAAACCATCTCTGGATCAAGATGGTGGTGATGGACTTTACCAGTTGGTGGAAGAATTACTAGGTGATGTGTTCAAGATGTCTGCTCAGGTGAAGAGGGTGGCACCTCTCCTAAGCGTGGAGGACTACCAGGTACTCACAGTTTATGAATTTTTGAAAGTTTTGATGGTTTCAGCAGTTCAGGTGGAGGTAAACAGCTCATTCTAATAGAGAGGAGTGGAGACTGGAGAGGGTGAAGGTTTTGGAAAGTGACTTTTGCCTCATTGTGAAGGAACAACAAAGCACTCTATCAGTGACTATAGTTGGCTGGGAGGAATAAATAGGATTCATACCAGTTTGAAACATGAATGAATTAGAAATTGTGCCATAAACAGTATAAGAATAGAGGAATAATACAATATTTTCTAGGTGACTAGAAAATAAGCAATATTTGTGACATTGCTCATGTGATCTGTGAGATTTATTGCTTCTGTTGAAGATGTAGTTGGAAAATATTAAATGATGCCGGATAAATTGATCAAGTTTTATACAAACCTTATGCCAGGTTGAGTGCATGCTGCCTTTATAGAAAAAAACGGCATGCAAAACATTTTGAGGAATTATTTATTTATTTTTAATTAAAATTATAATTTTTTTTTAAATATAAAACATTTATAAATATTACAAGTAAATATAAAATAAATTAATATAACATATTGGTTACATATATTAATTGGTTAATATAATTCATTTATTTATTTATTTATTTATTATTTTTCAAAATTATTACATTTTTAAATTACAAATTATAAGCATTTTCACTAGTGATCTCAGACATTTGTATCCCTGTTTTTTTTTTCTTGATTTCTGACTTTGCAGTAGTTTTGTTGGTACATATACAAATAATATTAAAATATTTTCCTTCATACATTGTTTAGGCTGATGTCGAGGACATGTTAGACCTAATAGATCTCCGACAGGAAGTTATGGAGAGAGTTGATGAAGTCACGAAGAAAGCCTTGCAATACCAGGACACACTTATCTGCTACAGTCCCCTGTGGCTTGATGACAGGGTTGAATTTCTCAGGCAGTTCCTTCTCTATGGTCATGCACTGACAGCTGAAGAGGTGGAAGCCTATGGAGAAGACGCATTTCCAGAAAATCCTCCCACCACAATGCAATTCAAAGAACAGGTGGATATAGATATTGGTCCATAAACTTTCTGATAGTAAGAAAGGTTTGTCATATTATTAATAAATTTTCTTCTTTCACAACAGATGAATCATTATGAAAAAGTGTATGCAGAGGTCAGCCGTTTGGAAGACTGGCAGGTGTTTGACGGTTGGTTTAGAGTGGATATCCGTTCCTTCAAGATGAGTCTTTTAAACATAATCAAAAAATGGAGCTGGATGTTTAAAGAGCACCTGATGTCTTATGTTACCGGCAGGTTAGAGCCCCTTCCGTAATTATCGAGAAAAAAAATCACTTTAATGCCCCAATTTTCCTCCAAACTCCAAATGCTTTCCTCAGTCAATAAAAGTAATTTATTTTTTTGCTGTTTTGTGATCATGATTTTCTTCAGTATTGGCGAACTAGAGGAGTTCATGCTCCGGGCGGAATCCAGGCTTAACGAGCCGGTGTGCGGTGGAGACTACCAGGCTCTTGTGCAGGTGATGGGTTACCTGCTGGAGATCAGAGACAGGCAGACTAGTACAGACCAGCTTTTTGAACCTGTCATTGATGTGGTCAATCTTCTGGAGCAGTATGGAGAAACCCTACCTGAGTGTGTTCACATGCAGCTTGAGGTGAGAATATTTGACAGCCCTTGAGACTAACTCGGGAATTATGTAAAGTGATGGCATTTTTAAGGATGTCATCTTTGTGTATCTGTTTTGTCATAACCTTTTTTGTAAAGTTATGTCAGCTTTGCACCTATATTACCATTTTAATTTTTTTTTTTAAAAAGAGAGATACTCATTCAGCAAGGATGCCTTAAATGGATAACAGTAAAGGCATTTATACTAAAAAAATCCATTTCAAATAAATGCCAAGTTCTGTCATAAAACTCATTCTGGCTGATGGGTCGTTAACGCAAACTGATGATAATCACAGCATTAAACTACTTGGCACAAGCTGATTGGTTCATGTTGTATACGCAGCCAATAAGCTTGCTGCTTTACATTTAAATGGCTGGTTAGCATCCACTAGAGCATTTTGCAGTGCACTTTCAGAGTAACTCTGAAACCCTTCACCTTCCCCAGCTCCACCTGTATAGATCTGCGACATGTGCTACATGTACAGCAGTAGTGTGTCTTCAATACTCACGGCACAGCCGAAACTTTTGAATCAGAGTGAAGTTATCTATTTAATTCACTATACAATCTCAAAATTAATTTGAATTAAAATATATATAAAAAATTATTAATATTTTTTCCAAAAGTCCACAAGTAAAAGTTTTTTCCCCCAGCACAAATTATATAATTGCTTGCATAATATTTTAAGTGAGATGTCATATATATATATATATTATGGTGTATTTATTTTAGAGATTAAATTGTGTTTGTCTAAATGTATACATTATATCCAGTATCGACATTGGACATCCAAAATTGATGCTGGATAACTAATTGTGTTTGCGCTTTCTCTATTTTTACACGTACAGTACTTTATCTTACCCGATTTAATGCTGACTTAAACTAATTTTACTTAATAATTTATTATGCAGTTCCACAAAAGTTGTTTGCACCGCACTCTTCCGTCACTTGATCTTTTGTTTAGGTGCGTTAATCCATTAAATCACTTATTATACAAAACCATGATCTGCACTCTCATGAAACACTCTTTTCTTTTCGTTTCTTGTCCTATTGGTTATAAATGTAGAATAAAAGGGAAAGAAAAGACTGTTTCATGTGAGTGCGGATCATGGTTTTGTATAATACTTAATAATTTATTAACAGTGTTACTATGATAGAAAATTGCTAATACTATATATATATATATATATTAATCTTTAGCAAATTTCAATATGAATATCAGTTTTTCGTATACTGTACATTGTATTATTGTGATGCCTAAATTCACTTGTAGGATTTGAAATGATTGATTAAAGTTTTTAGCATTGGCCATGCCATCTACTGTAAATAATTAGCAGCTTATTATTTTTCCCAGAATTTTATAACCCGAATTCCGAAAATGTTGGGACGTTTTTTTTTAAAATTTGCATAAAATGAAAACTAAAAGATTTTCAAATGACATGAGCCAATATTTTATTCACAATAGAATTACATTTTAAGCACAAAATGAGCTCATTTCAAATTTGATGCCTGCTGCAGGTCTCAAAATAGTTGGGACATGTTTACCATGGTGTAGCATCTCCTCTTCTTTTCAAAACAGTTTGAAGATGTCTGGGTATCGATGTTATGAGTTTCTGAAGTTTTGGTGTTGGAATTTGTTCCCATTCTTGCCTGATATAGGTTTCCAGCTGCTGAAGAGTTTGTGGTAGTCTTTGACATGTTTTTTGTTTAATGATGTGCCAAATGTTCTCTATAGTTGAAAGATCTGGACTGCAGGCACTCTTCTACTACAAAGCCATGCTGTTGTAATAGTTGCAGTATGTGGTTTCACATTGTTAGGGTTAGGGTTAGGCCTTCCCTGAAATAGACATCGTCTGGAGGGGAGCATATGTTGCTCTAAAACCTTTATATACCTTTCAGCATTCATAGTACCTTCCACAACATGCAAGCTGCCCATACCGTATGCACTTATGCACCCCATACCATCAGAGATGCTGGCTTTTGAACTGAACACTGATGACACGCTGGAAGGTATCCCTCCTTTTTAGCCCGGAGGACACGGCGTCCATGATTTCCAACAAGAATGTCAAATTTGGACTCGTCTGACTATAGAACACTTTTCCACTTTGAAACAGTCAATTTTAAATGAGCCTTGGCCCACAGGACACAACGGCGCTTCTGGACCATGTTCACATATGGCTTCCTTTTTGCACGATAGAGCTTTAGTTGGCATCTGCAGATGGCACGGCAGATTGTGTTTACCGACAGTGGTTTCTGGAAGTATTCCTGGGCCCATTTAGTAATGTCAATGACAGAATCATGCCGATGAGTCATGCAGTGTCGTCTGAGGGCCTGAAGAGCACAGGCATCCAACAAAGGTCTTCGGCCTTGTCCATTACACACAGAGATTTCGCCAGTTTCTCTGAATCTTTTGATGCTGTTATGCACTGTAGATGATGAGATTTGCAAAGCCTTTGCAATTTGACGTGGAGGGACGTTGTTTTTAAAGTATTCCACAATCTTGTTCACACTAATCATGTTACAGACCTGATGTCAATTAACTTAATTAGTTGCTAGATGTTCTCCCAGCTGAATCTTTTCAAATTTTCTTGCTTTTTCAGCCTTTTGTTGCCCCCGTGCCAACTTTTTTGAGACATGTAGCAGGCATTAAATTTGAAATGAGCTCATTTAGTGGATAAAAGTGTAATATCTCCGTTTAATCATTTGTTATTTTATCTATGTTCTATTGTGAATAAAATATTGGCTCATGTGATATGAAAGTCTTTTATTTTTCATTTTATTCAAATTTAAAAAATGTCCCAACATTTCTGGAATTCGGGTTGTAATATGCTTGCATTATTAAAATGTTTTGGATGAGGACCGTTTACTCAACTGTAATGTATTTAACTGTATCAGGAGTTGCCAGAGAAGTGGAACAACATGAAGAAGCTGGCCTGGACAGTGAAACATGAGGTTGCTTCTCTTCATACTGCAGAGGTGGCCGTTATCCGCAGGAAGTGTGTGGCCTTTGAGGTGAGGTTTTCATTTGCTGATGGATTAATAGTGATTCAACTCTAAACTTTCAGTTCTTTTAGCAACATTAATTGTTTTTGGGTTTAAAAGTCTGAAGGTTTTTATTGCTACTTAAGGATAAATAAGCTTATGTTTTTGCTGATTCATGTCTCTCTTCACAGAAAAAGCTAAATCAGTTTCGAGAAAGGTTTAAAAGAGAAGCTCCTCTCCAATACAACACAAAGAAACCATATGCTCGCCTGGATAAAGTAAATGATTATTTATTCTAATTCAAACAAACCATCATACCACATAAGTAATTTTCCTTTATTTACATACAGTACATTGACCTTTTGTTTATACTGTGTTTGTTAGTGTCACAGGGAGATGCTGGGTTTAGAGGAAGAAAACGCAGATCTCCAGGAGTCCTGTAAGCTGTTTGAAGTGAGCAGCCCTGAAATTAAGCAGCTCAAGCTCTGTCAGAGAGACATTGCTGTTTTGAAACAGCTCTGGGATCTGCTGCTGTGTGCTCAGGTGGTGATTTCATTTTTTCAGAAAATAAAATACTTAAGCTTTCAGTTTTGTTTGAACTGTCCACTTAACCCAATGTTGCGTCCTCACAGTGCAGTATAGCAAAATGGACTGGGACAATATGGAGAGAGATCAATGTAGAACACATGGAGAGAGAGCTGAGGAGGTTTACAAAAGTAAGAATGTTTGTATCAGTGTCCTAGAAAGCACCAAAATTGATCTTTTTTTGGAAGGGTTTTTAGTGCTTGTCTATCAGCTCTGTGTGTTTCTAACATCTGACTTCATGTCTGTCCAGGAAATGCGGATTCTTGATAAAGAGGCCCGTGTTTGGGACGTGTATGTGAGTCTGGACTGTGTGCTCGGGGATCTGTTGGCTTCTCTGAGGGCTGTGACAGAGCTGCTGAACCCGGCCATGAGAGACAGACACTGGGCCCAGCTGGTCAGGACTACTAGGGTGAGAAAGAGGGTGGCAAATGTGCAATATAAATGCTATTTATCTTAGAGACCGGAAAACATATTTACTGTACTGTATTTTATGAACTATTTCAAATGTGTAGATTAAACAACCTTATACCACTCATGGTAAAATTTTAGTTTTAAACAATTAAAGGATATTTTTTAGCAATTTTATTATTTACTTTATCTTTATATTTTCTAAAGTAAGGAATTTCTTTCTTTCCTTGAACGCTACAAAGTAATGCTGCACTTCTACATAAAATGAAAGTGAATTATGACCAAAAATCATCATAAAAGTACAATAATGACTGAAATAATACAGTGATGTTGAAAAAAAAAAAAAACACATCAAAGTTGTTTTGCAGTAAAAATTTCTAAACATTAAAAAAAAATATACATTTACTGTAACTTTTACTTTTCCTTCTTAATTTTTATACTTGATTCAAAATCCCCCCAAAAATCTGATTTTTATATGAGATAGCCTCACAAAACCTATTGTCATGTAATTTTGCTCCTCAAATATTTGTATATTGTTTTAGGGATGTTTACATATTTTTCTGGAAGACAACCACCTTAATAGTAATAATAATAACAATAATAATAGTTATTATAAGTATTAGTGCAATACATCACTTGCGGGCCAGTAAATGATGACAAGTGATATTTCTTTCATCGTTTTTTACTCATGTTCAATATTAGTTTTCACATGTTTTTATACTGTTCTCTCAGGTTGATTTCACTCTATCTGAAGAAACAACTCTTGAGGATTTACTGGCTTTGCAGCTGCACAGATATGAAGACGTGGTGCACAGTACAGTTGGGAGAGCAGTCAAAGAAATGTCCACTGAGAAGGTTCGATCTCTCACAAGACTTTATTTACTGTGATAAATTTTTGAAAATAAGAGTAATGATTTATTCATTTAACTTAAAGGTTTTGACTGAAATCAGCCAAATGTGGACACAGATGGAGTTTTCTTATGAAGAGCATTACCGTACCGCTACACCAATGCTGAAATGCAGTGATGAACTTATTGAGAGTCTGGAGGACAGTCAGGTATAAACATCTCTGAAATGTCTCATGGAATTAGCTGGATGGTTTGAACCAAATGCTACACTGATAGCATGCTCACTTAGCATATCAGAAAATGTTAACAAGCTGTTGCTTGGCAAAATAAGCTTGGTGCGGCCGGGGGCTTTATCTCCTTCTATAAGACCGTCCCACTATGCTGAGAGAACGATCTTTCATTGTCAGCCGCCTGTATTCACACGTCTGATTTATAGAGACCACACATTGCTGGCTTTGTTATCACGCTGTATGTGTAGGGGCCAAAATCTAGCCAAACACATCACTGTTGACAATAAGTCTGCCGTCTGTGCGAAACCGGCCCCCTTACACCCACATGTCTGAAAACATTAAAGACAACAGAAGGGCACTAACACAACATGGACACAAAAACAACATAGGCAGCATTGTGCTGAAGAAACCAAAACTCTAATATTTTTTGGATTACTTTTTGTGAGCCTGACAAGACCAAATGTGATCTGAACTTTAGGCTGTGGGCTATGTTTTAGTGTTTTTAGCATGTTTTAAATCTTGTTTTACTTTTAATATTTGTTTATTTTGTACAGTACATCAACATCAAAAACAAATTTCCCCATTTCCTTCCCTACCCTCCTCATACATTGACATCCACTCAAGTTGATGATTTTAAAAAGTTCAAATTTAAATTCCACTAGTTTTGTTATAAGAATAATTATTCTTTTTTTGTTCGCACTAATTACAATGCTTTTATTTTCTCTGAAGAAAAAAATGTTCAGATACCCAAATTAATTGTTTGGCGTTTAAATAAATAAAACATGACCTAACCTCCAAATATAAAAAAGGCAAGGTCATTTCAGACTCATTGTTAAGTTGTTTTCAAAGTCGGCAACACCGAAGCTCCAAAAGTATCAAAGAAAAATTTATTTATAAAAAATTTGCATAGAGTGTAACGTTTCAAGCACGCAGGCTCTTCATCAGACAAATGAACAACACTGATATGCCTCTATTTATACCACCAGGTGATCAATAGGTCACATGACCTAACACAATATAACCATCATAATAATAATAATGAATAAACCAAAATAACCTCAGTCAAAACAAGAAAAAAACAAAACATAAAACTATGCAAAATAACAAAATACAATTCTCAATAAACAATACAACAACATTAATTAATACCTGCCTACGTACATAAATTCAACCAGTACCATCAAAACCTTTATTGGAGCTGTATAAAAAGCCATATAATTAGAAATGGACGAATATCAAAGTCCTCATTTAAACCTCTCGGGGACAAAGTATCTAATGTAAAAATCCAAAAGGCCTCACGTTGTAAAAGTAATTTATTAATGTCACCACCGTGCCGTGGACACTTGACTACCTCTATTCCTATGTACTGAAGAGTGGAAACGGAATGTCTCGAGTTTACAAAATGCTGAGCTACTGGACTTATTTTGGTTTATTCGCGATGTCTGATTGCACACCGATGTTCAGAAATACGATTTTTCAAAGGTCTACTAGTCTTACCAGCATAACATAAACCACAAGGGCAACGCAACAAATAAATAACATTAGCCGTCTTGCACGAAATCGCACCCCGAATTTTAAATATTTTCACCATATGAGGATGTGTAAAAGTCAATGTCTTATATGTGAAATTACACTGTTGACAGTTACCACATCTGTAATTTCCATACGGTATTTTATTCAAGAAATGAGGAGCAGGTTTCAAATCAGATCTGACCAAGATATTACGAAGATTGGGTGTTTTCTTGTACACTAAACGAGGTGGTTCATCAAAACACTTCTTGAGACCGGGATCACTCTCTACGATGTGCCAATGTTTCAATAAAACATGATGAATGTCCTTCGAAACAGGTGAATATTGAATATAACAATTAACCCGACGTTTAAAATTTTTTTGTTTTTTAACAAGACTCTCCTGTTGCGATACATCTTTAAAACGACTCACTGCAGACTGGCTCCACTCTTCTCGATATGATCGTTTTCTGAATCTCTCCGATAGGATTTGTGATTGCTGTTGAAAATCTACATCTCTGCTACAAATACGGCAAATACGACTAAATTGTGAAATTGGTAACGAACGCTTTAATGACACAGGATGATAAGAATGTCTGTGCAAAACGGTGTTACGGTCAGTTGGTTTGCGATGCAAAGTGGTTTCAATGCCCGATGCAGTGCAAAGAACAAGCACATCCAAAAAATTCATTTTCTCTTGATGAAATTCAATAGTAAATTTCAACGCACTACATTTATTATTTACCAAACTATGAAACTCCAGTAGCTCAGATTCAGCACCACTCCATATTAATAAATTACTTTTACAACGTGAGGCCTTTTGGATTTTTACATTAGATACTTTGTCCCCGAGAGGTTTAAATGAGGACTTTGATATTCGTCCATTTCTAATTATATGGCTTTTTATACAGCTCCAATAAAGGTTTTGATGGTACTGGTTGAATTTATGTACGTAGGCAGGTATTAATTAATGTTGTTGTATTGTTTATTGAGAATTGTATTTTGTTATTTTGCATAGTTTTATGTTTTGTTTTTTTCTTGTTTTGACTGAGGTTATTTTGGTTTATTCATTATTATTATTATGATGGTTATATTGTGTTAGGTCATGTGACCTATTGATCACCTGGTGGTATAAATAGAGGCATATCAGTGTTGTTCATTTGTCTGATGAAGAGCCTGCGTGCTTGAAACGTTACACTCTATGCAAATTTTTTATAAATAAATTTTTCTTTGAAACTTTTGGAGCTTCGGTGTTGCTGACTTTGCATTTTCAATATGCTTCTACTTGTTTTTTAGTCGAACACCCATTTGAGATAGATGTGCGTGCTGTTGCTTGCTCTTTAAGTTGTTTTCAAACAATATATGTTCATTAACAATGCATTTTTTTTTCCTCTGGGCTTTGTTTATAACTCCATTATATACATAACTCCATTACCAAAAGCATAAGATACTATGTTAAATGATTTGGCTTTTCCAGTGGTTTCGGTGAAGGGAAATTTTAATGAAAATTTAGAAAATTGTGTGCCTCCAATTTCACGCTGATGCTCTTGTGTCTTAATTGGAGTTTGACTCACTAACAGATGAGTGGTATCAGTTAAAGGGTTAGTTCACCCAAAAATGAAAATACCTCATGTCGTTCCAAACCTGTAAGACCTTCGTTCATCTTTGGAACACAAATGAAGAAATTTTTGATGAAATCAGAGAGCTTTCTGACCTTCCATTGAGAGCAATATAACTGAAATGTTCCCAGACCCAGAAAGGTAGTAAGGACATCATTAAAATAGTCCATATCAGGATCAGAAAGCGCTCAGATTTCATCAAAATATCTTAATTTGTGTTCTGAAGATGAACAAAGGTCTTATGGTTTTGGAACAACACGAGGGTGAGTGAGTAATGACAGAGTTTTCATTTTTAGGTGAACTATCCCTTTAAGGAGGACCAACTTAGATCATAAAATATAACTACATGAAACTGTACAAGAAACTGTTGAACCTGGTGGCTGCTGATATATATGCATTTCTATATGTTTCTCTCTCAGGTGCAGCTGCAGGTGTTGCTGCACAGTAAGCAGGCAGCGTTTTTCCATGGGCAGGTGTTGGAGCTACAAGCCCAGCTGACTCGGGCTGACTCAGTGCTGTTGCTGTGGCTGGAGGTGCAGAGGACCTGGGCTCATCTGGAGAGCATCTTCATGGGCTCCGAAGACATTCTCCACCAACTGCCAGACGAGGCACATCAATTCAGCACCATTGATTCTGACTTTAAGGTAAACTTGAATTCATCTCACGTGCATTGATTACTGGTGTCCTGCATGGAAAGTTTAAGGTTAAGGTAGGCTATGTGATTTTTGTAAAGTTTGTTGAACATAAAAGATATTCAGAATGATAAGCGTATGATAAGTTGCTTTTTTGGTTAAGCTCATTTTGAAATGTTAAGATGTAAAGATTCTATTGAAATTACACGAAACATAACATGAAGTGCATAATAAAACCAAGATATGTTTTTTTTTTCTGTACAGATTAATAAATTATTGTTATAAACTGTATAGTATGTAAGAGCAGTGACGCAATGCCTTGCTCATGGGTTTAATTCCTAAGGACCTCAAGTACTGATAAAATGTAACCTTGAAGTTGCAATGTAAAAAAATAAATAAATAAAAAATGCTGGTTTATATTAGTACTTCAAGTAAAATAAGTTATTATATTAAATAGTATTAAACATATATGTGACCCTGGAGCACAAACCAGTCATAAGTAGCACGGGTATATTTGTAGCAATAGCCAACAATACACTGCATGGGTCAAAATGATCAATTTTTCTTTTATGCCAAAAATCATTAGGATATTAAGTAAAGATCATGTTCCATGAAGATATTTTGTAAATTCCTACCGTGAATATATCAAAATTTAATTTTTGATTAGTAATATGCATTGCTAAGAACATCATTTGGACAACTTTAAAGGCGATTTTCTCAATATTTAGTTTTTTTTGCACCCTCAGATTCCAGATATTCAAATAGTTGTATCTCAGCCAAATATTGTCCGATCCTAACAAACAATACATCAATGGAAAGCTTATTCAGCTTTCAGATGATGTATGAATCTCAATTTCAAAAAATTGACCCTTATGACTGGTTTTGTGGTCCAAGGTCACATATTAAAAGTAAAGTTGTAAAAGTTACCAATTACAATGACTTTCATTCCACTTTTGACCATGTTGAATTTAATTACTGATAAGAGAAAATTGGAAAAACGGAGCGGAAAATAATTAATTTAATTAAATTAAGACCCCATTTACTATTAAGTGTCTTTAACTACTACATGCTAATATTTAAATTATTTATTTGATACAGTGCACTTATTGTGTATGCACGTTTAAACATTATAGTTATATTTAAAAAAAATACCTTCATGTAATTTCATCAGTAATTAATTTTTAACTCCTTAACCCTCCATTAAACCTACCTATACCATTAAACCTGTTTATAACCTTAACCATAAAAAATAGTAGTTAAAGACACCGAATATATAGTGCAACAAGGCATTATTTAAATTAAATTAAATTAAAGATTAGATTAAAGATGTTGTTATAATGATGAAAACATTACAGTGTGCATGCATTTGCCAAGCATGTAAATACTTGTATATATTTACTTTTGTGTATTGATGTGTGAAGGACCTTATGTTCAAACGTGGCAAAACAAAAAACGTAATTGCTGCCACCAACAAGCCCAATCTTCTACCGATGCTTGAAGATCTGCAAAAGAGGTCTGTTAAAATTTTAAGTTTACTCTTTATAAGTAAACTCTTTTTAAGAACTTTGTATGGTTACGCTTGTCTCAAGAGAGATGCATAGATAATTCTGTTGATTTCCTGTGATCCATTCTAGACTGGCTGTATGTGAGAAGGCACTAGCCAAATACCTGGAGACCAAGAGAATGGCTTTCCCGCGATTCTATTTCCTGTCTTCAGCAGACTTACTGGACATCCTTTCTAAAGGCAGACAGCCCAGACAGGTACTGCTGTATTAGTTAGCGTCTAACTTTAACTTCATTTAACTTCATATAACAGTCTGTCTATTAGTTTGAATTAGTTTGAAAGTTTAATTAGTTTCAGATTTCTCTAATTATACAGCTCATTTCAGTATTACAGTAATCCATAAACAGGTCAACTATAAAGTATGCAGTCTTTACTGGTATTTGTAATAATGGTGACCGAGATTCACAGAAATATATTTTACATTGTGCCATATTTCCTCATCTTTCTTCTCATTTGCATACAGTAACCTTTATCTCCATGATTACACTTTTTTTATCATCACGGTGATAATTCCAAGGGCAGCGCTTCGCTGTGAAATATCATTACGATAAAAAAAAAGAAAGTTCTACACTTGGATTGATTCTGACCCTGGCCACCTCCTTCTTTGAGCCGATCCTCCCACATATGTGCAGGTTTTCTCCTGAACCGTTCAACCAGAACAGGGTTAAAGTGCTTCATCTTGTTCTCATTGTACCTCGGTTATAATAAGAATTGCAAATACATCCACAATCATATCATTATCTACGGATATGCCTGTACTTAACCATACATAACCGTGCAGATTGATTCACAGAGGTACTGTGTACAGTATATTGTTCTGTGAAAATAATGCTTTATGGTTCATTGCTTTTTAGGTTACCTGTCACCTGGGTAAGCTGTTTGACAGTATGACTGATCTGGAGTTTTCTGACAAGGAGGGGGAAAAGGCCACAGCAGCGGTGGGAATGTTCAGCAGAGACGGAGAATATGTTCCATTCTATTCACCGTGTGACTGCGCTGGACCGGTAAAACCCACATTCAAATCAAACTGGCATCTAATTATACCAAACTCAGATATTAAAGTTGTAACTTTTTTAAAAAAAAGTTAAAGACAAACTTTAAAAAAAATATATATTTTATTAAATACGAATATAAATGTTATGTTAAAAGATGTTGATTATTTATCTATTAAATGCAATAAAATATTTTAATTAAATAATACAATTCTTTAATTGAATATGGGTTTAATTAAAAGTACATATACACCAATTACACTCTGAAATATACATACAGGTAGAAATAACTATATAATATAAAAATTAGGATGTGCCAGCATTTTCAAAACATAGTATTATATAGGGGAAAAAGAAAATTGTAAGTAACTGGCCCTAATATAAGAGTGTGTAAGAGTAACCATACAATGTTGTTGTATGATTATTTCTTACGGAGTGAGCTGTGTCCTGTCAGGTTGAGCTCTGGTTGAAGTGTCTGGAGGATGTGATGAGGGAGGGAATGAGGAGGCACATAGCTGAGGCTGTGGTCGTCTATGAGGAAGGTTCGCGGGAACATTGGGTCTTGGAGCTGCCGGCTCAGGTGGTTCTCACCGCCTCTCTGATCTGGTGGTCCGCTGACATGAATCTTGCATTTGAGCGGCTGGCTGAGGGTTTTGAGACTGCGCTCAGAGACTACAACAAGAAACAGGTCAGTCGGTCATACTGTATGTATATTGCACACTTTTGTTACACGTTCATAATTGTGAATCGACTGAATGAATGACACAGAATAGATTCTTTTTCATGAATGAGATTTCTCTTTCAGAGTTGTGTTCACACTGAAAACATTGACTCTTAAGTGGATTTTTTTTTTATTAAATAAAAAGCATACAGTGCAAACCAGTGTCATCTGGTTGGCAAACAAATGACTCTTATGAGCCAGTTCTTTTTAGTGAAGCAAAGACATGCCAGTTCCTTTTAGTGAATAAAAGATATGCCACACAACCTGTGTACTGCGATTCATGAACAAATAACTTATATGTGCCAGTTCTTTTTAGTGAGTCAAAAGGTGACTTTAAAGAGAAGTGAATCTTTACGGATTATGATTATAAGAGAAAGAGTTTTTGTTTTCGATTTGTTTTATTTCGTTAAGTAGTAATTTAAAGCTTTCTATAGATATATTTATCATATCTGTGAGGCATGTATTCACTGAGTTTCGGTTCATTTTTTTGAAGCGCTCCTGTTTAAGACCGAGACGGCAGAAAGCACATCATGTTTGGTTGATATTGTGAGCGCACACAAATAAAAGTAGAACCTTTACAGTTCCAAATGATGTATTACTCTTACCTTTATGAGAAAAAATGATGGCATATTTTAAGTTCATATTTTAAGTTTAAAATGCAATTGACCGCACATGTCCTGCAAAGCGTGCGTAGATCTCATTCACACAGCAGGATTGTGAATCGCTGACAGCTCCAGATATTTAGCATGCCAAATATTTCACGGGGGGTCGGCGACGCATCTGCGATTCCTTCAGATCGCGTCTTTGATAATTCACACTGCACGATTGTCACTCGCGTGAACAAGCACCGATTTGCCTCTGATTTCGGGCATTTGTCGGAGATTTATCAAAAGATGAAAAATCGCGCTAAAATCGTGCAGTTTGAACTTGGCTTTAGCTTTCACTCTCTGCACAAACTATTGGATATAGCGCACATTTATCTAGGTTTAACGTTTAAACATTGTTATATGCTTGAACTGTTTTATATCTATAGATTTTATTTTAGGCAAGTCGTGATGATTTGAGAAGGCAAAATTGATCAGACAGACTATGATCAACTCACTGTCTGCCGCTGGCCGTTTGGTCACTACTTTAAAAAACCAAAATGTATATTTAACGAACAAAAAATGATAAATTATTAACTTAATAAAAAAACTAAATGAAATATAACCACTTTGCCATTACATACAAAACTGAACTATTTTAATAGCTGAAACAGTAGTATTAGCTGTTTTGGAAGAAGGGGGAAAAAAAGATGGGCTCAGGTCAGACTCGGGCTGGTAATTTTGATAAGCTGTCGGACAAGGGCCGGGCTAGGGCCTAAGCGTCTCGGGCCAGGGCTGGGCTAGGGCCTAAATTTGAGGCCCGTGCAGGGTTCTAGTTCACAAACCAATGACTCTTATGAGCCAGTTCTTTTTAGTGAATCAAAAACATACCGCACAAACAGTTTAGAGTGGTTCATGAACAAATTACTTTTATAAGACCTTTTTTGGTGAATCAGAAATATACAGGGCAACAATTGTAGTCTGGTTTGCAAACAGTTAACTCTTATGAGCCAGTTGTTTTTAGTGAATGAAAAACAAATTGTAGCTTGTGTGGTCTGGTTCACAAATAAATGATTCTTATGAGCTGTTTTTAGTGAATCATAAAAATATCAAACAACCATTGTAGTACGATTTACAAACAAATGATTTTTATGAGCCCATATTTTAGTGAATCAAAAACATGCCATGTGTTGTCCATTTTGAACAGGAGATTTCCATTATTGCAGATCCTAAAAGTCACCAGTCCTTCCTCCTCCTCTATATAGACCCTTTACTTTTCTAGGCAGTGCCAGACTTTTTTTTCAGGCACAGATAGAGCACATCTGAAGTATGAACGAGGCAATGATGAAGCCGTCGAAAACATACTCCTGCTTCTTCACTGTAAGTATGATGAAGTGAATAGTGCTGATCCGTGTAGACTGCCACAAGCACGTCCATATCGTCCCTGCAGCGTCAGGATCTGTCATCAAGCGCAGAGAAGGTTAGCATGTCCTTGGCCGGCGTTTGAATAATCTACCTCTTTCCCTTCAAGCCCCTGATTGGAGTCGCTGTCAGACAGCATGGGGTGATAAATGCAGTACAACCTAAGCTGCTTTTACACCAAATACAGGCAGGAAGATTACATCTCATTTGCCTGTCTGTGACAGGGATCCACGGTATCGCCTCTTAACCGCCTCCCCCCAACTCAGACACACACACACACACACACACACACACACACACACGCACATATATTGGCCCAGCACTCTCATTCATTGTCACACACACACACACCAGCTGGCCGCTCTTATTCATAGTCAAACAGACTTACACACTCGCAGTTCCCCCAACACTGATAAATGAGCTCTGTGCTTATTTGGCCTCCCAACTGGAATATATGACCTTGCTCCATAAACGTGGGGGGATTTCTCTGATGAACACATGACCCTGAGCCCCTGTCAGCGCAGTTATTACCATCCACTTCTCTCTGGCATGTAAATTGATATAATTACTGTAAGCAGGGGCCACAAAGCTCACTGTATGCTCTCACAAGCCATCATTGTGCCCTCTGAAACTCTGAAATATCTGCCTTGCTTCTCCAGATTGCCCAGCTAAACTCCTTGATAAACATGTTATTGGGGGAACTGAACCCGGGTGACAGGCAGAAGATCATGACCCTGTGCACCATAGATGTTCACGCCAGAGATGTGGTCTCCAAACTCATCGCTCAGAAGGTTGGGTCATGTTTACTGCGCTTCATAAATAATGATCATGTCGACTAAAGGATGCTCTGTTTCCTTGTTTTAAATCATTTAGTGGTGTTTGGTACTCAGTCATTATTTTAATGGGCTTTAAATTGACAAGCAGTAATTGATTAATTAATTGAGTTGGGAGCATTTAGACTTTTTTTTTTCTCTCTTGAAGTGCTGGAATGTCTTTTTCGGAGTTGTTTTATTAAGTGTTTGAGGCCGTTTTTATCCAGGTGAGCAGTGCTCAGGCGTTTGCCTGGGTTTCGCAGCTCCGCCACAGCTGGGATGAGGAACAGAACCACTGCTTCATCAACATATGTGATGCTCAGTTTCGATATTCCTATGAATATCTGGGCAACACGCCTCGTCTGGTCATTACACCTCTTACAGACAGGTAACTTAACAGCTAATGGTTTGTACTAACTAAGCTAAACTAATTTGACATAATTGTGAAGATGTATTATGTAGTATTAAGGAAATACAGGGAAAAAAATAAAACAACAGAACAAGATTTATCCATTATATTTTTGTAGTAACACTTTAAAATATTTTTCATGAATAAGTCGTACCGAACAGATCAGTAGTTCATGTACATTCCAATGTGCATTTATTAAATATACATTTATTTAAATTTATAAATGAAGAATAACATTCTTTTTTTCTTCTTTGAAACTTTTTACCATACCTTCAACTTTTGTTTTGGTCCTTTTTTTTTTTAAATTACCTTTATGTACATAGTTTTTCTTAAAAAAGAAAAGAAAAAAAACCACATTGTACTTGGTTAGTGAGAAAGAGTATTGGTAAAGAGATTTGGATTTAATTTGAGGCATGAAATGTAATGAAAACAAAGAAAAATCAAGGTAAATAGTATATTTTTATTGTACATTTTAGCTGTAATTTTGTAAAATTATGTGCACATACATACATACCATGCTAGCTATGAAAATTTCATAATGAAATTAGCTGTAACCCATCGGAAGAGGCATTTTATTACAAAAATGTTTGAAAAGTCATTCCCACCCGCATCATTTCCACCACATAATGCAGTTAATCACAAAACATACAGTAATTTGAGATGGAAGTGATATGTTTATGACTTTTGAAGAAAAAAAAAAGTGAAAAGTATGTGTGTTAATGTTATAAACAAGCCTCACCATAAGTGCATCTATACATTGTTTGAGGTTGCATTTTTTTTAATCGCAGATGCTATATAACACTAACTCAGTCACTGCACTTGATGATGAGCGGTGCTCCAGCGGGACCGGCTGGCACAGGAAAGACTGAAACCACCAAAGACCTGGGCAGAGCTCTGGGGGTCATGGTGTACGTCTTCAACTGCTCTGAGCAGATGAACTATAAGGTAAACATACCAGCAGAAATGGGACTCGGCAACCTCAGGACAATTATGAGTGTATTCTCACTTCAGATGAGCTCCTAATGCATGTAATTACTTTGTCGAATAGGATTCTGCTTCTTAATTGAAGGAAATCAATGAGTGATTGTTTGAAACTTTATCAAAGTTGGCTGATGTTTTGTTTTGTAAGTTTTGTCCTTAACTACTGTTGGTTTAGTTCTTTTAAGTCTTTAACAGAGGACACAGTGAAGTTTTTCCTTCACTTGTATCATCGTTCAGTCCATAGGGAACATCTTTAAAGGTCTGGCACAAACTGGAGCTTGGGGCTGCTTTGATGAGTTTAACCGAATCGCTGTGGAAGTGCTGTCAGTGGTGGCAATACAGGTGAAGACCATACAGGATGCCATTCGCAACAAGAGGAAGAGGTACGTTTTCTTTCATTTCATTAGATGCTCTGAATGGCTCATATGAGGCATGTTTTATCTATTGTCCCCTGCAGGTTTCTGTTCCTAGAGGAAGAGATTAGCTTGAAACCCTCTGTTGGGATCTTCATCACAATGAACCCTGGATATGCTGGACGAACTGAGCTACCAGAGAACCTCAAAGCACTTTTCAGGTACAGCTTGATCCAAATTAATTTTTTATTAATTTATTTTTTTAAAGAAAATTTTTTTTCAACCAAACCCATTAGCTAAAATGTGTATGTTTATGCAGTGAAACATTTATGATATTTTTTTATTTAGTCATCGAAAAACATGGAAAATATTCATCATGCCATTGATGCCAATAATGATATATAGATGAGCAAATAAACAAATGATAAATTAGTTTTTTAAAAATGTATACACGAATGTCTGTTAAAAAGAGATAAATTTTTGTTTTGAAATTAAGTCTTGTATTTTTATTTATGATAAATAGAAAGTTATAAAGCATTGATTTTATAACTAAATTAAAGTATTTACTGTCACTTTTAATCACTTTACTTCATGCATCCTTGCTGAATTAAAGTATTAATTTATTTTAAAAAATCCTACATACACCCATATACAGTATACATATTAAACAATCTCTAATTATTAACTATATAATAAATACATGTCTTATTTTTTAATTTTTGGAATGTTGTTAATATTAATATATTATAAATATCAGTTAATATTATAATTATGGACAAATGCAATATTAGTTTGACCAACAAAAAAAATTGAGTAAAATGTACTAAAATGAATTAGTATAACATGAAAAACAAAGTATATTTAAGCGGTTTGCACCAGCTTCATCAGAATGTATTTAATGTCACATGCTGCGTAAAATAGATGATGTCCTTTCTTTAAACACTGTATCAGCAGTGTATAGAGGAGTTCATGAATGTGTTTGGCAGGCCGTGTGCAATGGTGGTTCCTGACATGGAGCTGATCTGTGAGATCATGTTGATGTCTGAGGGATTTCAGAACGCTCAGGTTCTGGGCAACAAGTTCATCACCCTCTACAGGCTCTGTAAGGAGCTGCTCTCTAAACAGGTATGCTGAGCTGAGAGTAAAGGTGCCACTTGTCCTGTTTGTGCCCCAATCTTGAACTACATGTATATTCTCTGTTGTAGGATCACTATGACTGGGGACTGCGTGCTGTCAAACCTGTCCTGGTGGTTGCTGGAGCTCTCAAAAGAGCAGATCGGACTAGGCCAGAAGATCAAGTAATGGAAATTTGTTTATGTGCTTGATGCATAGCTCTATAGATAAAGCAGCCTTGTGTTTTGACGCTTCCTTTTACATTATGTAGGTGTTGATGCAGGCTTTGAGAGATTTCAACATGCCAAAGATCGTTTCGGAAGACGTTCCAGTGTTCCTGGGTCTGATTAGAGATTTGTTCCCTGGTTTGGAGGTGGAAAGGCGGACTGATGCAGAGTTTGAGCAGATAGTCCGTCAGACGAGTCTAGAGTTAAAACTTCAACCTGAGGACACGTTCGTTCTGAAAGTAAGAAACTCTCTGCGCAGTGTATCATCATGTGTTTAGCATTAAGTTATCATGCTGTTTTAGATTCCTTGCTAACCACTTTTTTTAATGAAATTTTTAATGAAGGTTGTTCAGCTTGACGAGCTTCTATCTGTTCATCACTCAGTGTTTGTGGTTGGTGATGCTGGGACTGGAAAAAGCCAGGTCAGAACACAGTCTGCATGAATAAAAACCTGTTTCCCACTGTCCACTTTCCCTGATTTTTTGAATGAATCTGATTACTTGTATTTTGTATTCTTATAATGTTAAATATCTCTCTATTAGATTGGCATTTTGCCTGATAATTAATTGTCATGCAAACAAATTATTTGCCAGTTTTGTGGACAGTTATTTTATTTATTTATTTTCATTTTCATGGCTTTGTAAACATATTGCACAGGTGAGAAATCATTTATATTGTTCTGTAGTTATATATATATTCATCATTTGTGCTAAATTCTTTGGTTTCACTAGAATCCAGCAATTGGAATATTATCAAATAATTAAAGTTTATTGTATATTGTTATTTATTAATTTATTAATTGATATATTATATACATGGTATCATACATATACTATATATACAGTAATATTCATTTAAAATATACATTTTTTTGTTGTTCACATGATCTGACCTAGAACAACCCAAAAATGAAAATAGAAAGTTAGTAAATTAGTGTGCTATAATCACAAAAAATCTCTAAACAGATTCTGAAAACTCTTCACAAAACCTACTTCAACATGGGAAAGAAGCCTTTCTGGAATGATCTGAACCCAAAAGCTATAAGCAATGATGAACTGTTTGGATTCTTTCATCCAGCCACTCGGGAATGGAAAGATGGTACATCAGCATCCAGTGTTTTGTAGAGCTGATCTTGTCCAATTCACAGTACATAACTTACAGTTTAGACATGAGATCCATTCTCCCCAGTAAGACTTTGAGATTGTAAATCTCTTCATGTGGCAGGTTTATTGTCGCATTTCATGCGGGATCAAGCCAGTAACTCTCACTCGGGGCCAAAGTGGATTGTTCTGGATGGAGACATTGACCCCATGTGGATTGAGTCTCTCAACACTGTCATGGATGACAACAAGGTACCCCACACAGTTTGCACATGTTTTAATGAGGACATTTGCATCCAGCTGATTAATCTGGAGCACTAAAATTGCATTTGGACACATTTAAACACTCCACTGAACAATACTGCAAAGTTGTTGCAGCAAACAGAGAATTATGAATATTGGCAATGATGTAGTTATGTTGTGCATGTCTGTGCAGGTTCTTACTCTGGCTAATAATGAACGTATCCCACTCACTCCCTCGATGAGACTACTGTTTGAGATCAGCCACTTGAAACATGCCACGCCTGCCACCGTGTCCCGAGCTGGCATCCTGTACATCAGTCCTCAGGAGCTTAGCTGGAACCTGTGAGAAATTCACTTTCTGTGCAAATTACACCATCTGATTCATAGTGGTTCATATTTGTGATGGATTAGGCTTAGTTGAACAGCCTCTTTTTCTTCAATGTCTAGGTATGTTACAAGTTGGATTGATCGGAGGGAGAGACAAACTGAGAGAGCACACCTGACCATTCTGTTTGACAAATACATTCCTCGCTGTATTGAAAAAATGAGAAGCTCCTTTAAGACGATCATTCCTATTACTGAGAACAGCATGGTTCAGGTGTACCATTCGCACAGATACTCATTCATACAGGCCTATACTGTGGTTTTTCAAATCTTTACTGATGTCTCTCTCTTTCTCAGACTCTGTGCTCCTTGTTGGATTGTCTGTTCACTCCAGAGAACATTCCGGCAGACACTCCACGGGAAATCTATGAGACATACTTTGTGTTCGCATGTGTGTGGGCTTTTGGTGGAGCCACATTCCAGGATCAGGTATTTTCTTTTGTTGTATTTTGTATTGTTTTTTGTTTTGTTTTGCTTCATTTAATTTCATTTCACTTGGGGGGGGGATATACAAATGCAAAACACAAAAAGGTCTGTGTATGTTGTGTTCATTCCTTTTTTGATTTAATATTGAAAACAAAAACATGAGAAAACAGCACCATTTTTAGTTTTTTCAAAAAAATGAAAAGACAAGAATTTGCCTTAATTTTTCGTTTTTACATTCAGGGGTAGAAAATGAATAAACAGCTCGAATGTTCGATTTCCACATGTGAGAGGGAATTAAACGCCCCTTTTCTCTGATTGGTCAAGCAAAAATGAAACTGTGCCATCATCATGTCGTCTTTAGTTCTGTGCAACAGAATAAGAGTCCACTGCTGTTAAAGCGTTTATTGCAACTCCTGCATTTTGTTTCTCTCTCATCAAACAACCAGACTAACAAATGGACAGGGTTTACTTCTGTGTAGGCTAGGCATGGGCCGGTATGAGATTCTGACGGTATGATAACCTTAGATAAAAAAAGTATCATGGTATTGCGATTACAGCTCTAAAATATGTTATTTTTAAATGTCTGGGTAAAAAAACAACAACTTTTTTTCCACTGAACACAATACATTTTATTTTTAAGAAACCAATAGAACATTTTGGAACGGTAAACATGTCAGGCTAATTAATATAAATAATTGAATTCTTGTTAATTAAATTACATGCAGTCACTTAAGTGAGCCTAAACCTGCAGCTCAACAATAATCAGAACATAAATTATTTTCTGTAAAAAAAAAAAAAATCCTTCTAAATGGAAAAAAATAATAAATGCAGTCACTTAACCTAAACCTACTCAATAATCAAAAACATAAATCAAACAATTTCTGTAAAAAAAAAAAAAAAAAAAAAAAAAATGCAGTCATTAAACCTGCAGCTCAACAAGGTTTTTGGAGATATGCTCACTTTGAGGGTGAAAGAGGGAGAAATGAAGACGACACAGATATATCGTTTGTGTACGACCTGGAAGTATTTATTTAGCGATTGGCGCCAAAACGTCATCTGTACGGAACATCGTTGTGTACAGAACATGACTGGTCTATGTTACCCGAGAAATTCCCATACAGCAGACTTCACCTTGTTCGACGGGTGAAAAAGTTCCAGGGATTCACCTCATTCGGCCATCATCCAACACACAGGTTACTCTCACTGACCGCTATCTGGAGGAGGAGGGGTCGTGTGACTCGTTACGCTCTTCACTGCTCACAACTGAGGGAGTCCAGCACTTTCCGTCTTTGACAACACGTAAAAAAAACTGTGCATACTGCAGGAATGGTATAACGGAAAATTTTAGTGGTTTTGAAACTGTGAATTTTCCAAACCTCGGTATACCTTGAAACCGGTTATCATCCCATGCCTAGTGTAGGCATAGATTCTCTATGGCAAATATTAGGTGCTTGAAGAAATATGTATGTACCTCGGATCTGCAGCCACATTACCCTTTTAGTCTATTTCTTTGGCGCACCACACATTTCATTTGGCTGTCCAGTTATCAAAATCTATGTGGCAAAGCTGCGTGCACTGGACAACACGGGGCGAATGCATTTACATTACAGTGAAGCGCATACAAGTATTGATTTTAGTGTGAATACACAGCAGTCATAACTTTTATTTTAGACAGTACAGTTTCATTAATAATGAGTATAAATCAATTTCATTTTAGACACAAAACAGTGTGGTTTATTTGACTTAAAACATAGGCTATTCAAAATGTTTTTGTTTCAAACATTAATCTCACTCCATAATGCCATTGCTGTGTTAATGCATTTACTGCCGTCTGAGCAGCATTAATTGTGTAAATGCATCTAAATTAAACTTAAGATGCAGCTTCTGTGCCACAGTGCAAAGATGACTTTACACAGTGTAGCTATAATGTCATATTTTTCAAATATCGACTAAATTCAGGAATTTAATATTAAAGGTGACAGACATATTTTATAAAGTTAGAAAAATGCAATTTTCTATAAAAATAGCATGTATTATATACATGTGTAACATGCCGTCGCTAAATAAAATGTGCGGTGCGCTAAAGAAATAGACTAAAAGGGTAATGTGGCTGCAGATCTGAGGTACATACATTTTTCTGCAATAAACACCTAATATTTGCCATATAAAATCTATGCCTACACAGAAGTAAGCCCTGCCTAGGTGCTTCCCCAGTATGGTTTGTTTCAAACCATTTGTTAGTCTGGTTGTTTGATGAGAGGGAGATGAACGCAGGAGTTGCAATAAACACTTTAACACCGGAGGACTCTTATTCTGGTGCTCAAAACTGAAGACGACATGATGATGGCACCATTTGATCCTTGCTTGACCAATCAGTGGAAAGGGGCGTTTCATTTCCACCCACACATGGAAATCGAACATTCAAACTGTTTATCCATTTTCAACCCCTGAATGTAAAAACGGAAAATCAAGGTGATTTCTTTTTTTCTTTTCTTTTTTTTTTAAAAACGAAAATGGTGCCGTTTTCTCATGTTTCTGTTTTCAATTTTAAATAAAAAAAACGAATGAACTGACTCAAAAACTTCACCAAGACCGAAACTGAGAAAATGTATATATTTATATTTATTTTAAGTGAGTTTTGATTTATTTTTTAATACTTTCTACACAAATTTTTCTCTGAATCTGAGTAAAGCTGAGCTGAAACTCTTTGTCACAGGAGAGGTCATAGTCTAAAATTAATTATTTTTTTGATAGAAATATCAGTTAATTAAAAAAAGTTTATCTCTTTAAGATCATCTTAAAATGGATCCTTCACAAGCATGATGAATATATATATATATATATATATATATATATATATATATATATATATATAATATGGATGTTTATAGCACTTTAGCATGTCTTTTTTTATCTCTCAGCTCCATGATTGTCGGGCTGAGTTCAGTCAGTGGTGGATCAAAGAGATGAAGAGTGTGAAGTTTCCTGCACAGGGTTCTGTGTTTGACTACTATTTAGATCCTCATTCCAGACGCTTCCTGCCATGGACCAACAAGATGCCCATGTTTGAGATGGACCCTGATACACCTGTACAGGTGAGGACAGGATCATGTATTGTAGGAAGCTGAAGTCTAATACACTAATACTTCCTGTTACATACAGAATAAGATGCAGTGAACATATTCTTTACAACACAATATATTTCTTTGTGATGTGCTGAGAAAATTCACTCTCACAGAGAACCACTTTAATTTCAGAATAATGGCATGCTAATTTAGTGCAGTTAGTGCATTAGAGTGGGTCAGTGAACAGATTCAGAGAAAACAACCGCCCTCCATCATGAGCTGAACCTGCAGTCAGAGGAGCTGTGGATCTGATTACCGTTCAGAGTAATCAGAATTATGTGTGTGTGTGTGTGAGGCCATTGTTTCTGTTTTTATACTTGGAAGATAAAGACGTAATGTTGATAATAGGGTAGTCATAGTGATGAACTGGGCCTACAGGTTTGTCGTGTCTCATTGCAGAACTATATTCTAAAAGTTCACTCAAAGTGCTCTTGCAAAGTATCCCACAGCTTTTCCTGAAATACAAGTATTTAATCTGATTTAATTGTCTAAATGTTTTTATCCTTTTTTTTAAGAATGGGTCTACAAAATTCTCATCACCGATTAAACATTGGATAAATTATATATACACCACTGATCAACATTTTGGGGTTGAATAAGTTTTTTATGTTTTTGAAAGAAGTGATTTGGTGCTCAAGAAAAAAAAAATACTATAATCAATGTTAAAAGCATTGTGCTGCTCTTTGTGAAAACTGTGATGCATTTTTAAAGATATTTTAATGAAAAGAAAGTTCTAGAATAGCATTTTTTTTTTAATTGAAATCTTTTAAAACAATCAAAAAAGTTTTATAGATAGATAGATAGATAGATAGATAGATAGATAGATAGATAGATAGATAGATAGATTGATTGATTTTATAGTGTTATTTGTTGATTTAGATCAGCTGAATATGACTAAAGTAATCAAATGTCCTTTTTTTTTTTGTCTACAGTCTGTGTTAGTCCCAACAGTTGAGATGGTCAGACTGCAGTATTTTATGCGCATGTTATTAGAGACATCTCAGCCTCTTATGCTGATTGGTGGAGCAGGCACTGGGAAATCTGCTCTGGTCAGGAACCTTCTGGAAACACTACCAGAGAACTTCATAACTGCGAAAATTCCCCTTCACTTTCATATCACTGCATCCATGCTGCAAAGTGAGTGTAACAGTGTGCATTTCATCACATTTCTCTAAAAGGTGTTCAGATGTGTAGAACAGCACCTCCTTGTGGTCCATATGCCAAATTTCATTTCATCCGGTTATTGTAATAATAGAAATAACAGTTAATCCAGTGAATCCATCCAAGTGTTCCTCAGGGTGTACTTGAATAGATGTTGAGTAAATGTTTGCTTTATTAAACATTTAAAACAAACAAACGAAAAGTTTTTAGTAGGTCTGAACAGCACGAGACAGATGGATTTGTTCATGCATATCAAGCCATACAAATTTTAGGACTGATAGGAATATTTCGAATGTATCCCAGATGTTTGTAACACTGTGTAAAATGTGAATTTCACTTGTACTAGTTATAGGATTTCTTTGAAAATGATGCCTCATGCAAATTTGTAGTCAGTCCTTTTAAAACAATATTGTTATTATCAGAGGCAATGGAGAAACCTCTGGAGAGAAAAGCTGGCAGGAGTTACGCACCCCCCACAAACAAGAGACTCATCTATTTCATTGATGACATGAACATGGCAGCTGTGGACAGTTATGGGACCTCTCAGCCACACGCTCTCATTCGCCAGCATCTGGATTACAAGCACTGGTTACGTTTCTTTCATTTATTCCACTTAAGAGAGATATTACTTAAAACACTCTATAACACAATTTTCTGTCTTGTTTCTAGGTATGACAGTCACAAGTTAACAATGAAAGACATACACAACACCCATTATCTCTCTTGTATGAATCCAACATCGGGGAGCTTTACAATTAACCCCAGACTGCAGGTATTTGAATTTCTTTTGTGGGAGCTTCTTTATTGCACATGTACCATTGTTGTGCAGCATTCAGAACTGAATATAAACTTGTTGTCATGCACACCATATATTTGGCCTTTGCAAATATTATATATAATTAGTGCTGTCAAACGATTAATCGCGATTAAAAGTTTTTATTTATTTAACAATTTATGTGTGTGTACTGTGTATATTTATGTGTGTATATATATATATATATATATATATATATATATATATATATATATATATATATATATATATAAAATACACACAAACAGTATATATATTTAAAACATTTGTGTTTATTTACTTTATATATATTTATGTGTATATATTATTAATATTCATATAATTTATATTATATATTAATATATTTAATTTATAAACGTAACATTTTTCTTTAATATATACATGGATGGGTGTGTATTTACATATACATAACAAATATACACAGTACACACACATATACTATGTAAACAACATTTTTCTTATTTTGGATGCGATTAATTGTGATTTAATCGTTTGACAGCACTATTTATAATAATTAATCGTCAATTTCTATACCACCTATAGAAATGTGCATTAACATGTATTTGTGATACTAAATAAATCGAATAAATTAACGAATAAATAAATATCCTGTGTGTAATAAATAAATAATGCAATATATTTCCATACAATTCCATAAAATATCATGGGCAGTTTGTGGTGCTGTATTTTTCACAGTTTAGAATAGTTTGAATATTAATATACAAGTTAATATATTATAATTAAAGTAAGCATATTTTTTTTGTATTAATATATTAAACACAAATTTTACATATTAGGGGATAAATAGGCATAATTAGTCAAAAATAGTAATTAACAATTTATGTGACAAAACTGTGTTGCAGTAATGAAATTTAAGCAATTTAGTAAAGCAATTTAGCAATTTTCTCTTTTCATCTTAATTCAGCACCTCCTGTGAGTTGTGACCAATTAAATTCAAACTAATGAATTCAAATGGGGTCATTTTTATATTTTGAACTCTGTTTGTTCCATACATAATGCACTGATTAAAAAAAAATTCTATGAAAAGATATTGTAGTAAAAAAAGGGTTGCGCTTACTTGTATTTACAGTGTACCGACCCAAGAAAGTTCTGGTAATAGAAGGTAACTACACTGGTAGGGTTAGGTTCAGATTTAGTACCTAGTTATTGTAATTACTATAATAAGTACATAGTATGTACATGAGGAACAGGACTGTGCTACCAAAAAAAGTGTAGTGTGAAAAAAAGTTTATTGTATGTTTTATATAATATGAAATTGGGTTTGAGAGACATCACTAACAAATCTTCACCTTAATTTTCATCAGAGACATTTCACAGTGTTAGCGGTCGGCACACCCAGCTGTGAGACCCTCAGCTCCATCTTTGGCTCTATCCTGAGCTTCCACCTGCAGAGGTTGCCGTTCAGCCCAGCTGTGGTGAGGAGTGGTCCAGCTGTGGTCAAAGCGGCTGTAGCCCTCCATGACAGGGTGCTGCAGCACTTCCTCCCCACCTCTATAAAGTTTTACTATCTCTTCAACCTGTGGGATCTCTCTCGGCTGTTCCAGGTAAGCGTTCCCTCTGTGCGCAGTAATTTAAACTGTAAATATGTTGAATTAGCCAACACATTGTATCTGTGTTTGTATGTGCATCTAGGGTCTCCTGTTCTCCAGGCCAGAGTGTGTTACACAGGGTGACGATCTGGTTCGACTTTGGATTCATGAATCCAGAAGAGTATATTCAGATCGCTTTTCTGAAGCATCTGACCTTCAGCTTTTCCATAGGCTGCAGACAGACATCGTACGACAGGCCTCAGAGGTAAACCAGCAAAACAACTGTTTACTGCTGTTAAAGCCTTTAATGAATCTGCAAAAAAAGGAAGACACCATATTATTAATTCTCATTTTTTCTTTTCTTTGTTTTCTGTATTATGAAAAATGTTGTGGAATGGAATAAGAATTACATTTACGTTTAGTCATTTAGCAGACGCCAACAAAACCAACAAAAGAGCAATAATATGCAAGAGCGATGACAAGTCTCTGTTAGCCTAATGCAGTACACACACACACACACACACACACACAAACATATATATGTATGTGTGTGTGTGTGTAATAAAAAGAAACAAGTAGGCAGGAAAAGAGTAGAGAAAGCTAGTGTTAGAGGCCTTTTTTTTTTACAACAAAACAATTTTGATAAATTACACAGAATTACATACATAATATTTATTTATTCGTTTAAAATAAAATAATATATATATATATATATATTTTAAATGATAAATGAAATAAATAATTAAATAAATGTATTTGTAATTAAAGTATAATATTTTATTTAAAAACAAACAAACAAATAAACAAACTAATTTAATTCCGTGCTCTTTTGTTTAAAAATAAAATGGATTAGAAATATACCAAAAGTTACATAATATAATATAATAAATAAATAAAATATTAATAAATATAATAAATGCAATTACATAATAAATAAATAAATAAAATATTAATAAATATAATAAATATAATAAATGCAATTACATAATAAATAAATAAATAAATAAAATATTAATAAATATAATAAATGCAATTACATAATAAATAAATAAATAAAATAGTAATAAATACAATAAATGCAATAAATAAATATTTATTTCTAATTACAACAAATTATAATATAATATAATATAATATAATATATCTACAAGTAATAAACCAATATACTATTGTCCTTTAACGTGCAGTTGTTCTCTGTTTGTCTCCTAAAGGAAATCGAGGAAGAGGCAGTGTTGCAGGAGCCACTAATATACCTGCACAGCAGTGTGGGCTCTGCAGAACCTTCCTACATGCCCCTAGCTGGATGGGAGCAACTCAGCTGTATCCTCAATGAGACTTTGGACAGCTACAACGAGCTCCACTCTGCCATGAACCTGGTGATGTTCCAGGAAGCCATGCAGCATGTGTGAGTGCTACGCCTGCAGTATGCGCATTAGTGAATACAGATTTAACTGTACTTACACACACATGGTTTTTTTGATTGGTTTCTGCAGGTGTCGGATCAGTCGCATCCTGGCATGTCCTAGAGGCCATGCCCTGCTCGTAGGTGTGGGGGGCAGTGGCAAACAAAGCCTGACCCGCCTTGCCGCCCACCTCTCCAACATGGATGTGTTCCAGCCCACCCTCAGCAAGGGCTACAACATACAGGACCTAATGGTAACCGCGTCAGTAGACAGCACAATACAATCAATGGCATACAAGATGAAAATGAGAAAACCACATACAGCAGAAACCACAACAAATGTGACTGTGATATTGTGCCAAACCATTGTAACCCACATAAGCTGCCCAAATCATACCCATCAATGCTGTGAGGTGAGGATAAATCTAAAATGGCGGTGATTCATTACCAGAGATCAAGCTTTCTTTTAGACAACACTTTCCCTGATCAATACCCCGTCCGGCTCCATCGATCTCATTTAGTCCTGCCCGGATGCAATGGGGAGTAATTGCCAGATCCTATTAAAGAACCAAGGCAAATATTTCAATGCCCTATTGATGAGGCCGCTGCTATCATTTCATTCATCAGTGTGTGGTAAATCTGAGGCCAGTTGGCTGAGCTGCATTGATCTCTATACACTCAACACTCACTGTTTGATGCCCTCTACACATAATCATGAAGAGACACTTCGTCTTGGTCTCATCCTGTTTCTATGCATGTATGTAAATATGCAGTATTACAAGAGAGTATTCATGTTAAACAACTTTCCTTTTGTTAAAGGGATAGTTCACCCAAAAATGAAAATTCTGTCATTAATTACTCACCCTCATGTCGTTCCAAACCTATAAGACCTTCGTTCATCTTTAGAACAGAAATTAAAATATTTTTGATGAATTCCGAGAGCTCTCTGACCCTCCCATAGACAGCAAGGATCCTAACACGATCAAGGCTTAGAAACGTCAGTGGTTCAACTGTAAATTTACGAAGCTACGAGAATATTTTTTGCGCAAAGAAAACAAAAATAACGACTTTATTCAACAATTCGTCTCCTCCGCGTCACTCTATAGCGCCATTTTGGAGAGCATCCCATACGTAAACAATGTATGTACGTGGATATGTTGTTTACGTGGTTTACTTTTTTTTTTTATTTTTGGGTGAACTTTCCCTTTAAGGTCACATTAGTGAAATTTCGGCTATGTTTTGTGGTCCTTTGTCTATTGTCAATAGCGCAGCACTTTACATAGCACAGCTCACAGAAAAGTCGTTTCAAACCAAGCAGCTTTGTGTTGGTCATGTGACCAACTTGAACCTGTTGCAAAATCTGGATTTCTCTTGTGAAAATTCGCTGAGCAACAATAATTTTAAAGTTGAAGTTTGCTGCTAGCAGCACCAGAATTGTAAAAATCAAAAAAAATTATACAGGTTTTCTGAACGCTCCTTCTGTGTTCTACTGATGTACTGGTTGAGCATCACAGTTTTCGAGGTTTGAGGAAATCAACCCATAAATTGCTTACTGGATAGTTGTCTCTGGCACATTCACATCTATTATGATAACTTTAACCGGAGCTGGGTAGATTACTTAATAACTTAGTAGTTAGTAGCGCAATCCATTACGTTACACATTTTAGGTAATGCTATTAGAATAATCTCTGATTACTTTTACATTACTTTTTTAAATGGTTTATCACATTGATTTAAATAGGATAATCTCATACCATATTCATATAAAAATACAAAGAGTAAAAAATATATTTAATTCATTGTAATTAATAATATGAAGTACATTAAACATTACGTTACTTTAAGGTTTCCCAAACTGGGGTTCATAAATGAATTGAATCATACAAATGGAAAATAAAAAATAAGTTATTTTAGAATAACTTCAATCAAAATAAAACACTTAAAAAATGTAATATTTAATTTGTTTACCCTGCATGTCATGTGACCATTAACCATTGTCAGGGAACCTTGAACATGCAAATATGATCTTCATTATTAAAATATTTATTTTAAAATCTCACAGGTACTTCAAGTAAATATATTAAGTGAAAGATGTTCAGATGACAAAAAGTTTGGTAATGCCTGCATTAAATGCAAAAACTGTAAGAAATATTGTCAATTTGTGTATTACTTGCTGAATGTATATAATTTTAGAAAAAAACATTTGAAAGTTGAATAAGAGGTATTAGGGAAATCCATAAATTATGAATAATTTAGTGCTATTGTGTGAATATGTAATCATGTAGTCAATAAAATGTAACTGTAGTCTGATTACGAGCATTTTGAAATGTAATTTAATCTAATTACAAGTACTTAATTTTTGTAATCTGATTACGTAATGTAATGTAGATTACATGTAATCAATTACTACCCAGCTCTGGCTATAACTATAACTATGGCATTTTGACAAAATCGCTTTAATTAGATGAGAATAGTGAAGTCGATGGAATCACTTTCAGAGCTTTTTTTTTTCCAGTTGAAGAATGCTAAAAACATTCATAGCCAATCAGAATCCACCAAATTTAGAGCTTGAGTATTTGAAGTGGCAGAATTATTTGGGATGTTTACAGTCTTATCAATTTATTTACTTTTTTACAGTTTTTTTTGTCATTATTTGAGATGAAAAGTGTCAGGAAGTGATAGAAAAAAAATGGGATTGAAATATGTGTGCAGACCAGATTCATACTCAAATCTCCCACATGAGCACCATAACACTTCTTCTAACCACTAAGCCCCAGCTCAACCTGTTTTTGGAGACTGGTTGTGCTCTCTTCCATATTGTAAGTGTTCTCCGCTATCTCTCATGTATTTTCAGGCAGATTTGGCTGGACTGTACTTGAAGACGGGGGTGAAAAACATACCCACAATCCTGCTCCTCACAGACGCTCAGATCCCTGCGGACCGTTTTCTCGTCATCATCAGCACCCTGATCTCATCAGGTCAGACCCTCCCGCACACGCACACATTCATACACGCCACAGGGGGGCTCATTGTGTGTTGGTCTGATGAATGGGAAACATATGTAAATGTAGCGGGGCCGGTGAAGTAGATTAAGGGTGACTGGAACAGGCCTGCGTGTCATTGGATCAAGACCCTCAGAACACAGATGGCGGCTCTCATCTGTCACTGATGTCAAGCGCAGAGGTCGGAGACACGCTTAGTGCTTGAACCAGAATAAAGCATCAGAGTTAACAAATGTAACATAATTTAACTGATGCGTGTGTAATTGCTAATGCTTAAATGCACAAGAGAGAGTTTATTCCTACATGGGATTCATACAAAAGGATTTGTATGATTAGCATTTATTTGGCAGTGTAGTAATTTTCAAAACACAAAAATAGAACTTATATTATAAAATTATAAAAAATGAATGTGCGCACACACACATTCCTTTTTTAATTCGAATTCTGAATGAATTCTGAAGAATTTTAATTTACTGTAATGTTATGAATGAATGACTTGAACCATATTTTGCAGTTAGTTGCAGTCATTTCTTAGTGTTGTTTATATACTATCAATGTTTTATGAATATGTTGAATTATATTTTTTTATATATATTTTAGTTACTATATTACTTTTATTTATTTTAGTTACTATAATAGTTTTATTAATATTTTGAATTATGTTTTGTTTTTATTTTAATTTTTAGTAATTTTGTTGTGTGCATTTACATTTATACTGTTTTTTTTTTTTTTTTTTTTTCTAAATGGTTTTAGGTTAGTCATTTTAGTACTTCACTTAAACTTTTAAAGTTTTTCATCTAATATTTATCTTTTTTCCCCAGTTATGTGTTACAAAATGTGTTTTAATAATTTTAATTTTAAAGTTGGCATGAAATGAAAATTCACCCTATATATTTTCTAAATGCTCATTATAGATGTTCTTGTGAACATATCTATGCATTTGTTTCATTTTTAACATTTTTTGACCTCATAATATTTAATCAAAATGTGAAAATGACAGACTTCTTCAATCATTTAGTCCACATTCATCTGGATAGAACCAAGTCCTAGCTTGATACACTCGATTAAATGTCAGAATATGGAAGACATTTGGTAGCTGTCCATTTTTAACAACAGTAATGCTTTTTGTGTCATTTTTTGCATAAATACTACACTATATATAGACCAAAATGTTGCCTGTCTAGTATCTAACATTGGCTTGTATCTAAATGTTATGTGCTCAATAAAAAGCTGTTTAAATGCATAAATGCACATGACCCCTGTTTAAGTGAAAGTAATGTGTTTATCGGTGGTCTGACCCCAGGTGAGATCCCTGATCTGTTGAGTGAAGAGGAGGTGGATGGTGTTAGAAAAGCTGTGAGGAGTGAGGTGCGGGAACTGGGTCTGCTGGACAACAACGAGAACTGCTGGAGCTTTTTTATGAATCGAGTGCGACAACAACTCAAGGTCTCACATCACTGATTGTTTTTTTAGTATATAGATATATATTGCATATCTGGTTTGGATCAGTGTTTGCAATGTGTGCGTACTGTATGTGTGTGTAGGTCGTGCTCTGCATGTCTCCAGTAGGTAATAGCTTGCGTCTACGTGCCCGGCGTTTCCCGGCTCTGCTGAACTGCACCACTCTGGACTGGTTCCAGGAATGGCCCCTGGAGGCCCTTCAGTCTGTCAGCTTGAAGTTCCTGCAGGGCATCCTAAGTATTCAGGTAAACCTGAGCTTCAGTCAGCCAGCTGAAGTAGCTTTAAAGCCATGGGATATCCTGTTATAAGTTTAATTCTTATATTTCTGCTTGTTATTTAAAGCCATGTTGATTTATAGTTTACAGGAAGTGGTTTTAATTCATTTATTTCAATAGGCTTAGCAAAAACGGGATTAATTTTTCATTTCACAAAAAACTAAAAGGCTAACAGACACTGTAATTCTTTTGAAGAGTTTTCTCTCCTCGCATTTACATGTGCACCAGATTCCTCATCATTAGCTCTACTCTGAAGTGAAGACAAATGGCTGATCACATGCACAGTGAGCTCAATGACAGACGCAGTTTCTCTCTCTCTCGGCGTTGTTGTTTTCCCTGCACCAGTGGAACGATCACTAAGCAGGATCATTTATGCTAATAAAGCAACAGTGATTAATACACAGAGACTGACCCTCAGAGAAGCCACAGCTGTTTCAGCCAGACTGTGTGCGTGTGCTGAGAGTTTGTACGGGGATGTGGGAGTGTGTGTGTTGACTCGTGACCAGCTGTGGGTTTGTTTCCTCTTTGTGCATTTCACTCAGCGTTGGACTATAATGCTGGAGTACTGAATGTGGGGCTGTCAGTCAATTAAAATATGTAATCACAATTAATCTCATAATTTTCATAGATAACGCATTCAGTTGCTTTTTAAGGAAAGTAAAATAAATTACAGGCCTTTGTGTAACTAAGCAATTTGAGTGGATGAGAAGAAAAAGATTTCTCTAACAGTCATCTCACAACAAACATCAAAACTTCTCAAACTGCATCAAAGCGCACAGGAAATGCAAACAGGGAGCTTGCAAAAAAAAAAAAAAATCTGAATAAAAAAATCTGAAAGCAGGATGGGGGCGGTATTTGAATATTTGATAGAACTATTTGAAAATCTGGAATCTGAGGGTGCAAAAAAATCAAAATATTGAGAAAATCGCCTTTAAAGTTGTCCAAATGAAGTTCTTAGCCATGCATATTAATAATCAAAAATTAAGTTTTGATATATTTATGGTAGGATATTTACAACGTGTCTTCATGGAACATGATCTTTACTTAATATCCTAATGATTTTTATGGACTTTTATTTCACATGTGTTAAAATGTTTTTGCTGCTGGCCTGCAGTTCTTCCCTGGTGTTGAATTTTAATGAATAAAGTTTTGCTCATGAGTGATATTTCACTTGATGAGCTTTGATGGCAATTACATTTCTATTTACAAACAATTCAAATTCCTTTACGTTTGGTAAACATTAGACTAGGTTTATTTTTTTAATTAAATTACCCATCATTTACTCATAAATGAATGATACACTAGGGAATTTTCTACCAGTTCCAAAAGGTTTAATCAGTTTTTTTTTTTTAAATCACACAGAAAAGAATATAACAGTTCTAATTTCAAAATAAATAAATGCACTAAAAGTGCTGGAAAAAAAGAATAGTATATGATCATTTGTATTTCTTAATACATTAACTTTGGCCACTCTTTTGAATTGCTACTCCAAAACTTTTAAATGTATGTTGGAAGAAACAGTTCTTAAAGCCGTTCTAACTATTTTTATATTTTAAATGACTATATTTCTATATGTTTTATACATTTGCTCTTGGATTAGATTAATGATCAAATCCCACCTTTGTGCAACATTTTTTATCTAAATGTGTTTATAAGTGTAAAAAGCAGAACAGCACAAAAAATATTACCTTTTTTCTGACACAGGTAACCGTGACTTTTGAGTTTAAGAGATTGATGGATTATTTACATGCATTTAACTCAATACATTGTTTATCAAATAGCATTATGTCAGATCTTCATTTATAACCGTCTTTTTTTCTTTTTTCTTTTCTTTTTCTTTTTTTTTTTTTTTGTGCCAGCCACATGTACATGTTTTATTGCTTTTCAGTGAATTATGATCTGTGTTCTTGCATCTTTTAAAATGCATTTGCCTTTGCGTGAATTGATCTTTAACAGTCTGATAAATGAGTCAGTCATCAGACAGCAGTGTACATCATAAATAACCAATAAACAAAACACAACGTGCAGTCTCAGAAAGTTAGAAGCCATGTGACCTAAACACTCGCCCTACTTTATACAGGGTGTCACCAACCTCGGCCATTATTTTCCCAGCCCTCTACCAGCTTAATCTTCCCCCCTGCGCCCTGCACCTAAATTTCAGATTGAGTAAGTCCAGAAGCCAGCAAAAGGCATACAAACTTGGAGATGAATTCAGGATTTATGAAGATGATATTTCAGGGCCCGTGACAGCCGAGGATGTTAAAGAGCATTTAATCCGTACAGGTCCCTCTCTTACCCTCTCTTACTCTCGTCTTTACAGCCGGCCGTTAGGGAATCCATCAGTCTTTTCATGGCCCACGCTCACGCGAGCGTCAAGCAGGTTAGCGAGCGTTACTGCCTCAATGAGAGGAGGCACAACTACAGCACGCCCAAGAGCTTCCTGGAGCAGCTGAGGCTTTACGAGAGTCTGCTGGGAAAGCGAGAGAGAGAACTGCATCTGAGACACGGCAGGCTTCAGTGTGGCCTTCAGAAACTCAAGACGACGGCCTCTCAGGTGTGTAGAGCTCATCAGCACCACAGAGTTCGTAACCGGCCAGTGTAGGCTCCTCAAGGCTGGAGTGGTGGAATTGCGAAGGAATGTAGTTACTGCTAGTTAATATGCCCAAGATCACTCACCGAAGGCTGGGAGACTCGTAAACCTTGAGTCTGATAGTCTGATGATTGCTTGCCTTTGTGATATAGGGTTTAGTATTCAAATGTTGCAGAGTTTTAGCTGGTAATGGGATCTAGATTAAAAAAAAAAGTTGCTTTTACAACTTTTAGTAAGTTGTAAAAAGCTGTTTGTGAGGTCTTGGTGAACTTTGATTATGAGATTAAATTTAGTGTTTGTTGAAAAAGAAAATTGTGAAATCTTACCTTTAAAAGTATGGGACACATTAAAAATTCTAATTTAAACCTGGAAATACGTAAAAAAAAAAAAAAAAAAAAACCTTTTTTAACCAAAAAGTTAATAATCTAATATTATTGTAATAAATAAAAAAATTAAATATAAAAAAAAACATTTAATTAGAAAATTAATAAAATATTGTGTTTTAAAATAAAAGGATTTTAATCTGTAGTCTTACACTTTTTGGCCCAGTTATGTTTTATGTTTTTGTTTTATGGGGAGCAGTAAAAACAAAATATATTTAATATTGTTTAATACATTTTAAAATATAATTTAATTCATTTCTGTGATGATGGCAAAGAGGAATTTTGAATTTTCAGTAGTCATTACTCCAATCTTCAGTGCCATATGATCCATTAGAAATAATTCTAATATGCTGATTTGGAGCTCAAGAATAATTTCTTCTTATTATTAATGTTGAAAACAGTTTTGCTGCTTATTTATTAATTTTTTTCAGTAAACTTGAATTAATTGAACAGCATCTTTTGAAACATTGTAACAATTTACTGTCACATTTAATCAAATGAATGCATCCTTGCATAATGCATATATTAATATATCCAAAAATAAAACAAATAAATAAATATAATAGAATGGTATTGTATAGTTGAGTAGAAACTGTTGCCAGTTTTAACCATGAATTATTGAAGGTAATTATGAATTAATAAGAGGTTATCATGCACTAAATGTCAACATTATATATTTACATCAGGTTGAGGATCTGACAGTCAAGCTGAACTCACAGGAAGTGGAGCTGACACTGAAGAACCAGGCAGCTGAGGCTCTCATGGCCAGGATCGGCCTCCAGACAGAAAGATTGAGCCAGAAGAGAAAGGATGCTGACCTAGAGGAGCAAAAGGTAGAGCAACCAAAGTTTTACAGCTGGAAGATCTGAGGTGTATCTTTATGGTCACGTATGCGAGTGTTTATTCATCTGCAGGTGGCTGCCATGCAAGCAGAGGTGTCACGAAGACTGAGAGAATGTGAATGTGATCTGGCTAAAGCTGAACCTGCTTTAGAGGCGGCTACAGCTGCTCTCCAAACTCTCAACAAGGTACTATTTAAAATGTACAAAAGAAACCCTTAAAATTATGTGTACATAAATATATACATACTGGGGAAGTCGTGGCCTAATGGTTAGAGAGTCAGACTCGTAACTCAAAGGTTGCAGGTTCGAGTCTCCGTACCGGCAGGGATTCGAGTCTCGGTGCCGCAGCAAAAAAAAAAAATGGGTGTGCACTCCCGGGTGTGTGTGTGTGTGTGTTCACTGCTGTGTGTGTGCACTTTGGAAGGGATAAATGCAGAGCACTAATTTCGAGTATGGGTTACCATACTTGTCACGTCACTTTCATATATTACAGTTCAAAAGTGTTTCTTTTATTCAGCAAAGATGCATTAAATTGATTGAAAATGAAAGTAAAGTCATTTGTAACGTTACAGATAATTTGCATTTAAAAAAAATTCTTTTGAACTTTCTATTAATCAAAGAATCAAAAAAAGTAGCATGGTTTCTACAAAATTAAGCAGCACATATCATGTGACACTGAAAACTGGAGTAACAGCTGCTGAAAATTCAGTTTTGACATATACAAAATATAATAATAATTTATATTATGTGTGATGCAGGCCAGCTGTCTTTTGATATCGCCAAATTATTTATAAATATGTGATGGTGTTAACAAGCAGGGATAAAACTATGAAATGGTTTAAAAAAGGCATATTTTAAAATGAACATCTGTCAAAGTGGAAATTTAGCTATTTAAAAAAGTAATAGCAGGCAAATTTGTGGGAAATATTTTGTCCTGTGCCTCATTAATCAAATATTTGTGTCACCTGAACTTAATGGTTGAAAGGGTAACGCTTACTCAATTAGTAGTTCGTGAAAGATCTTTTTTCTTTCTCCTTTGTTTCTTGTAGATAAATCTGACAGAGTTAAAGACGTTCCCGAATCCCCCTGAGGCTGTGATTAACGTCACCGCGGCTGTGATGGTGCTGCTGGCTCCACGTGGGCGAATTCCAAGAGACCGCGGATGGAAGGCCGCCAGAGTCTTCATGGGCAAGGTAAAGGCATTGCTATGACAACAACACACCTCATTCTAGTGCAATCCACAAGCAGCCCTTGACCCTCGGACCCCACTCACCCGGTGTAGTGTCATGAATACACTACATTATGAAAGCACTTGTGTGGAGGAGAATATTAAATACATGTCACATGAGATAGACATAAGCTGATTTATGAGGTCAGAATGAAGGGAGGAAATGGCTTTTGAAAGTTTGTTGTGTGATATATCGGATGGATAAAGAATCGGGATGCAGATTCAGAGTCCTAAGTAGGGATGACCCAGGATTGCAAAAGGCCATAATTGTGCTTTATTACTTCGGTAGCCTTGAGTGCAACATTTCATCCTGGGTTGTTCCAGGTCCAGAATTTGTACATTTACTGTACTTTAAGCTGCTATGAATAAAATGTGTGCAGTTTAGTACGTACTTAGCGTTTTGTGTGTACATAATAAAGCATCATAGCTAGTAATGTCTAATAATAAGCTAATAATATTAGTCATTTCTTCTAAATGATTATTTTTTCTCTAAACTAGTTTTGCATTTTTGTTCCTAAGTGCACTGAAATATATACACTACAGTTCAAAATATTAGGGTTAGGAAGATTTTTTTTTTTTTTTTTAATTAATGCATTTATTCAGCAAGGACACATTAAATGGATTAAAAGTGACAGTAAAAACATTTATCATGTTAAAAATGTTTCTTTGAAACTTTATATATTCATCAAAGAATCCTTTACAAATATATATAAAAAATGTATTTCTACAAACATATTCAGCAGCACAGCTGTTTTCTACTTTTGATATTAATAACAATATGTTTCCTGATCACCAAATTTACCTATTATAATGATATCTGAAGAGTCATGTGACATTGAAGACTGGAGTAATGACTGCTGAAAATTCAGCTTTACCTTTACAGGAATAAATCTTAAAATATATTCAAATAAAAAGCGGCATTTTAAATTATAATAATATTTCACAATATATTGTTATATAATATTGTTCACAGTATTATTTGCTGTATTTCTGATCAAATAAATGCAGCCTTGGTGAGGATAAGAGATTAAAAAGCCATAAAAAACTTTTCAATGGCAGTGCATTTTATGTTTCTACCGTATTTTGTACATTTTCCATAAAGGCAAACATTATAGGCTTATGTACATATGATATAATAACAGTGTTGTTCTTTAGGTGGATGACTTTCTGCAGGCCCTGCTTACTTATGATAAAGAGCACATCCCTGAGTCCAGTCTGAGTGTGGTGAAGCACGAATACCTGAGAAACCCAGAGTTCCATCCCGATCACGTCCGGACCAAGTCCTACGCAGCTGCTGGCCTCTGTGCGTGGGCTATCAACATAGTACGCTACTATGAGGTGAGCGAGAATGTGACGAACGAGACAAAAAACACATAAAAGTGTTTGAAATATGAATATAATATAATGCATACATATATGAATATAATGCAGTTTGAGGTATTTAAATTCAATTAATAATATATTCTATACATTTTAATAATATTTAAAAATTAGTTTAAATTACATGCTTAAGAAAAATCTAACTTTGTTAACTAATAAAGAATTATAAAAATAATCAAAAAATAGCTTTAAAATGACAATCGTTTATTTCAAGAATTTATTTTAATTAATTTAATTCGATTTTTGTTTATTGTATTAACATCAATTAAACTTTAATAACATTAGTAAATAAAAAAAAGCTAAAAATGACATCTAACTTAAAAAAAAATAACTGCACAATTACATGTGAGAAATGTTGAAAATATTAAGATGCAACTGTCTCTAAGTCAAAGAGGTTTGTAGCTTTAAAATCAATACAATCATTCATTTCAAGAATTCAGCTTTTTGTTCATGTGTCAAGAAAGAGAACGTTTGTTGTGTTTTTCAGGTTTATTGTGAGGTCGCACCAAAGCGTCTGGCTCTGGCACAAGCCAATACTGAACTGGAAACTTCTACTGCAAAACTACTCTGTGTTAGAAGGAAACTGGAAGTAAGTGAAACGTTTTTATACAGCACGACTAAAAAATGTCCATCTGTCCACCAAAACTATTCAATAATATTCCATATTAAGATATAAAGTAGTACTATCTCATAGTGGCTTTGTACTGACAGGATCTGGACAGGCACCTGCAAAGCCTAACAGCTCAGTTTGAGAGGGCGGCGGCTGAGAAACTGCGCTGCCAGGAGGAAGTGACACGCACCAGCCAGACCATTGAGCTGGCCAATCGGCTGGTGGGAGGCCTGCAGGTACTGGGCGGCTGTGAGAGGAGAGGGTCTGGGTTTAGGGAAGCGCACTAACAGACCTAATCTCAACATGAGTTTGGCTTGATTCGAAGGGGAGGTGGCCATGGCTTAAATGTTTGGCCAGACGCTCAGATTGAGCGCTCGGAAGGAAGGGGTGCACCACGGCAAATGCACCATTGATCTGGGCAAGGGGCTCGATGGCTGTAGGCCAGTTCGGGACAGCGAAACAAGAAGGGCATATATTCATCTGCTATCTGTTTGCCTGAATGAGGCGATCGGGGTAATTGGTTTATGAGGGATGAGCTGGATTTGTGTGTATATGCCCAACTCGAAAAAATAAACTTTAAATAGTTTCCCCTTTTTCACTCCCCGTGACATTGATCATATATATCCCGGTGAGATTATCTAAAATCTTTACCGCCGTTAATGCAAAAAATAATAATAGCGTAATGTTTCTTTTAGTGCTTTTATTTAAAACGTTCGACTTTCTTATTCAGAGAAATGAATAGGGCTACAATGGGACAGCTTGGCTTTTAAACATATCAAGACAAATGATTTGTCTTTATGCCATTGACCTGGAAGCAATAGTGTTTAGACTAATAAATCAGCCCGTCTATATGTAATCATTAACTTACCTCAAAGCCTTAACAGCTGTTGGAAATTAAAAACGCTTCACCCAGGACTGAGTGATATTCCAAGCAATCCATAATGCATTAGGCTAAAATTATAGTGATTTTTAACTGTCGGAGAATTTATTATGCGACATGTTCTAGAAGCTCGGCCCCTGCAAAGGCAATGTCAGACAAGATTTATCGTTGCGGGAGCATCTCTGCGATATTATTGAAGTCTTAAATGAGTGCTAAATTGATGCCGAGTGAAAATGTAACTAAACTTTCAAAGCCAGTTTAGGTGAATTGTGACTGTATACATTATCGCTCATGTTCTGTCTGAGTTTGTGATCAATTGGGAGGCGAGAGACGGCGGATGGGTTAAGAGTGAGGTTTATATCTGGGTCTGAAGGCTAGATTCGAGGCTGTAACATAACTTTAAGTGTTTCTTCTCTTTCTGTCTCAGTCGTTTTGTCTGAATATTACTGTGTCGTATTTGCACATAAATGTACACTACCATTTAAAACATTTAATGTTTTTGAAGTCTCTAATGCTCACCAAGGCTGCATTTATTTGATCACTAATACAGTAAAAACACAAATATTGTGAAATATGTATAAAAACACAAATATTGTGAAATATTGTTATTTTAAACAGTTTAAAATAACCGTTTTCTATTTTAAAATATAATTTATTCCTGTGATAGCAAAGTTGAATTTCAAGCAGCCATTACTCCTGTCTTCAGTGTCATGTGATCTTTGGAAAAAAAAATCTGATTTGGTACTCAAGAAACATTTTTTTTACTATTATTAATACTCAAAACTGTGTTGCCTAATATATTTGTTGAAACTTTGATAGGCTTCATATTCCTTTTATGAATAGAAAGTTCTTGAAGTTTTGCTCAATTTAATGCATTCTTGCAGAATAAAAGTATTAATTTCTTTCATAAAAAATACAAATAGTACTGACTGGGGGTGATATCCGCCATTAAGATGACATTACTTTATTTTCATGATTAAATTTAGAAATGTGATGATGGAAAAGCAAAAATTCTTATTCTCAATACTGTAATGCAAAGAAAAAAGGTATGTATTTATACATCATGATTTAATTTGTCAAACTGCCTTTTTATATTGAAATAAATTTATTGTAATACAGTATTTAAAAAAAAAAGATATAAATATAAAATAGTAAAATACAATATTGTATATAATATAAATATATAAAATATGGAATATATAATTTAATCGCATCCAAAATAAGTTTTCGTTTACATAATATATGTGTGTACTGTGTATTTTTATGTTATGTGTATATATAAATACACACAGATGCATGTAAATATTTAAGAAAAATATGTTAAGTTTATACATTTAAAATATTTATATATATATATATATATATATAATATCAATTATATGAATATAAATATATACATGGAAATATTTTCAAAATATATACTGTATGTGTGTATTTATACACACATATATTATGTAAACACAAACTTATTTTGGATGTGATTAATCGCGATTAAATGTTTGACAGCACTAATACAATTGATATAAAATATGTAAATATAAAATAAAATTACTGTGTAAGATTAATTACTTGTTATAAAAATATTAAATGAAATAGAAAATGTTTTGTACACACAAGCCACACTTACAACTGAATTTCGTTGCATTAGATACAAAATCCCAAACCAAGTGACTTCTGCAAACAAATGGCTTAAGCTTTTCTAAACTTCAACAGCATTCATAGACATCTTAGATCTTTAAGTGTGTGATCATTTTTGGCGCCGTAGTCGCCTGGGCATGTTTAAGTGAAATTCTTCACTGTAGTCATTCTCTCACTGTAGGCAGAAAACGTTCGTTGGTCGGAGGGACAGCTGGAGCTGGAGTCTCAGCTGAAGACGGTGTGTGGTGATGTGCTTGTGGCTGCTGCTTTCGTCTCTTACGCTGGATACTTCACACAGCCGTACCGTCACCAGCTCCTTCACGACATGCTCATTCCTTTCCTCCGAGAGCTCCAAGTATGATTCCTGCTCAGCCTGTCCATTATTTGAATTATATAGGGTTTTGCATTTATGTAATTCTTAGCCACATGAATATTTTATTTAATAGAAATTTGATGTTAAATTTGATGTTTCATGCTTTTGCCAACTCTTGTTTCACTTGTCAAGGTTAAGAGTGTTTTGGATCATTGTTTCTTCCTGAGCTGTCTACTGTAAAATCCTGTTACTGTACTACTGTGTCTGCACTCCAGTGGAGCGTTGAATTGAATAGCATCACTGTCTGTCTTCCTCTCCTCACACCTCGCGATCCAGACCCCTATCCCGCTGACAGACGATCTGGACCCTGTACTTACGCTGACTGACCAGGCCACCGTGGCAGGCTGGCAGAACCAGGGCCTGCCAGCTGATCGGCTGTCCGTTGAAAATGCAGCCATCCTGATGGCCAGCCAGCGCTGGCCTCTGATCGTGGATCCTCAGCAGCAGGCCAGCAAGTGGATCCGAAATCTGTACGGGCCCAACCTGAGGGTGCTGCAGTATGGCCAGAAAGGGTGACGTGATTTTAGTTTGGACAAAGATTATTTATATGAAATAATATAAGGCTGACTTTTAATGCTATCGTACAGGTATCTGGATGTTATTGAGCAGGCTTTGGCCGCTGGTGAGGTGGTCCTGATTGAAAACATGAAGGAGAGAGTCGACCCTCTTCTGGAGCCACTGCTAGGAAGGCAAACCTTAAAGAAAGGAAGGCAAGTTTAACAATATCAGTGATTTTGACTTATTTTGTACCACTGATTCTCTCATTGAGTACATTGCAGTAAAAATTTTTTGTACTGCAGCAGATTTTAGCATACAGTCTTTATACTGAGCTCTTAAGAGCCCCATTTTTTTGCTCTGTGCAGTATGAAAACTAGAATGGAAGATGAATTAGGGTTGTGTGATTTGAATAGAGGTGAAGGCAGCGGTATTGATTCTGCACTCACAGAAGCTGATAAATGTGCATTTGTTTGCTCTTTTTCTTTATGTGTGTTGAATACGGATCAGTTTTGGGCAGCCAGTCTTGTGTTTTAACCCTGAGACAACTATATATATATATATATATATATATATATATATATATATATATATATATATATATATATATATATATATATATATATATATATATATTTGTTTTTTCCCCCAAAATATATACAATTATATTATTATTTTTAATCAGTTAAATTATTTAATCTCAGGTTTTTATCCCCCTTCTTTTTTTACAGTATAATTTACAGTAACTGAATAATATGGGGCCTTTGTTCTGGGTTTATTATTATTATTTATTTATTTTTTTTGTAGGTTTTTGTTTCTGAATCTGAATGTGCAAAGAAAACTAAATTATATCTCTATAATATAATTAATTGTTTAATTGTTTTGTCTTGTTTTGTACTACAAAAGCGAAGAAAAAAAACTATGCCAACACTGTAACCAAAAAACCTATTATTTTTAATAAACTTTGATTAAAAATATTTTATTTATACTCTGAACAAAGTTGAGCTAAACTAGTTTGTCACTAGAGAGATCGTAGTCTAAAATATTTATAAATCAGTAATTTCTCAATTTTACTGTACGTTTTCAGATTTCTCAATGAATGTCTGTGCATTTGGGTTACTTGATATTGTTAACTTCACATTTATATTCTTCAACAGAATAATTAAAATCAGTGTTTATCAGGTATTTCTAGGATGTGTGAATAGATGCAACACCTCATCTGTTTTTCAGCGTGCTGAGTTATTAATTTCTCAACTTGTATTTATCTCTTTCTAGTCTTTTGTCCTTGTAGCATTGTACCACGGGGACACCTACAGTCCCCCTCTTTTGACCCATAACTGTGGCCCGATGTTTAATTTGATTACAAGTTTATTCCAGCGCCTGACCTACGCACCGGTCCATTCCTGTGATTAATCCGGCCCGGCCACGGCAGCCATGATGGATCTGGTGCGGCTTCTCGGCTGAAGTTCATTAATAATTGGAATGTTGCAGAGTGTGAAGTAATGAATACTAATTATTCCTTTCATGTCTGACGGAGGAGCATGAGCCAATCCATCAGCTGGGACTTTAATTTGGTGAAGTAATGGTTCTATCAATAGTACATTAATTCCATCTTTTGAAGAAATAGCTCCGGAGCGGACCCGGGCCTTGGCGGAACCTTTGGCATGAGAGTTGTTGCCGCTGGCTGACAGGCACAGGGTAATTAGGGAAAAATTAAAAGCCGCCACTTTGGCCAGCCAGGCCTGATTTAATTGAAATGCAGATTGGGATAAATATTGGCTTCTGGGAATATCATCTTCCAGTTTTATTTAACGCCTTTGCCTGTGGTGGCTATTGGGAGCATTTGTCATCCTTTTCTGTTTGCTTCATTTAGACATGTTGGTGAAACTGGTGTCTAGTACGGGTGGAATGCTCTTTCCGGCTCTTGGCGTAGATGGCAAGCTCTTTTCACAGAGTGCTGTTTAGTACCAGCTTAGAGTGGTCGCTTTCTGAATTCATAACACAGTGTGGTGTTTCTACAGGTACATCAGACTGGGTGAAAAGGAGTGTGAGTTTAACAGCGCTTTCCGTCTCCTTCTACACACTAAGCAAGCCAACCCTCACTTCCCCCCGGAGCTGCAGGCCCAGACCACACTTATAAACTTCACAGTGACCCGCGCTGGCCTGGAGGAACAGCTACTGGGGCAAGTGGTCACGCATGAAAGGCCTGAGCTGGAGACGATGAAGGTGAGTTACAGACGTTGCTCATAATGATCTCACATTATACAAAGATCTAAATAAACTAGATTTGCATTTCCCAAAGGCAATAAAAGCATTTACAAGGCAGAATAGTGTGAACGTTTTTGGTAATGGTTACAAATTTGCAAGGAAGAAAATACCAGAAAGAAAAGAATGTTTTTTCCATCTTTAATAAATGGGAGATTTTCAAACTTGAATCTTAACTTTTCATTTAAATAAATAAATAAAAGCATGCAATTCAATAATTGTGAATGTCCCCCTTTTTTATTAATTTTATTATGCTGTTTTATATATTTGTTAGTGCTGTCAAACGATTAATCGCATCCAAAATAAAAGTTTTTGTTTACATAATGTGTGTGTACTGTGTATATTTATTATGAATATATAAATACACACATGCATGTATATATTCAAGAAAAATGTGTTATATTTGTATATTAAATTTATATCTATGTATATATATATATATATATATATATAAACATTTTCAAAATATATACTGTATGAGTGTTTATTTATATATACATAATAAATATACACAGTACACACACATAGATTATGTAAACAAAAACTTTTATTTTGGATGCATCAGTTTTATTTTGGATTAATCAGTTGACATGACTAATATTTGTCCTATTTAATACTAAATTCAATCTCAAAAATGTAATTTTAATAAGACAACTATCCTTACACTGTCAATTTTTGATTGCTTCAGTTGGAATTAAGCACCCAGCAGAATTTGTGTCAGATTGAGCTGAAGAGACTAGAGGATGAGCTGCTGAGCAAACTGTCAGCAGCAGAGGGAAACTTCCTGCGAGATACAGCCTTAGTGGAACAGCTAGAATATACTAAGAATACAGCCAGACACATCCATAACAAGGTATGGTATCTCATATTGTTGTTGCTTGCTCAGATCTGTTTTTTGCACAACCAATGTGATAAAAAAAAAAATAAAAATAATATGGAAATACAATAAACTGGAAAATGTAATTACAACACTGAAATGTGAAAAGAAAATCAGCATTCATTCCAACAGCATGCTATAGTAAAGTGTATAATCATTATGTACATTCTTCTAAGAATTAGTATCTTATTGTATATCTCAACAATTGTGATGTTTACACAGGCTGTTGCAGCTCGAGAGAATGAGATAAAGACCAATGAGGCACGAGATCTTTACCGGCCAGCGGCTGAGAGAGCCGCCCTACTCTACTTCACCATTAAAGAGCTCCACAACATTAACCCCATGTACCAATACTCCCTCAAGGTAACACTATACTGGAAAAAGTGAAAATGTGTTGTTGCCCTGAGAAATTAATACACAGTATCTACATTACCATTCATTTTTATATTTTTATTATTTTGAGTCTCTTATACGCACCATTTAATTGATCAAAAACGAAGTAAAACAGTAATATTGTGAAATATTATTACAATGTAAAATATTGTTTTCTAAATATTTTTTAAAATGTCATTTATTTCAGTGACAAAGCTGAAATTTCAACAGCGATTACTCCAGTCTTCAGTATCCCATGATCCTTCAAAAATCTAAAATTTGGTGCTCAAGAAATGTTTACTATCATTATCAGTGTGATTTTGCAGATTTTTGATGCATAGAAAAGTTCAAAAGAACAGCATTTATTTGAAATATAAGTTGTTTTGTAACCATTTAATAGTCTTTACTGTCACGTTTGATCAATTTAATGCATCCTTGTTGAAAACAAAAAATACTAAACTTTTGACTTATTTAAAAATAATATTTTTGCTGTAACAATATAGGTTGATTCAGTCATATTAAACTATATTTTGGCCTAAATAAAACGTTAATTTACTTTAAAACCATAAAATCAAGTGCTTTAATGTACATGTACTTTTTCATTTTGTGTGTGTGTATATATATATATATATATATATATATATATATATATATATATATATTGTGTGTGTGTGTGTGTGTGTGTGTTTATATATATATCACCATTGGAAGGAATTCCAGTATACTATTGGGCACAATCCAGTAGCATTGACAGTTACAGAAATGCTGTATCTTTGCTTCACAGGCACTACGTTTCAGAAGCATTTTTAGATGTGTTACCTCAATGTATTACAGACAGGGAAAAACTGTATGCTGTAGATAAATCCATTACGTACAAAATACACTGCATATGTTCCACTATTCCATTCTAAACAACATGTTTGCTTCTTGTCTGAAATAATGCTATTATTTCAGCTCATATTTTCAACTTTATTTTACATTTAAGGCCTTCAACAAAGTGTTCCTCAAAGCCATTGCGAGTGCTCCTGGTGATGAAGACGTGTTGGTGCGTGTTTTATCTCTCACTGAGGCTATCACCCACTCAGCCCTTCAGTACACCTGCCAGGGGCTCTTCCAGAGGGACCGACTCACCTTCCTCACCCACACCGCCCTCCAGGTGAGTGGGACGGGACGCCAGCAGAATAGAAACACCTCCCATCCACCCACCACCACCTCCTTCCCTTCCTCCTCCTGCACTTTGTCATTCACATCAATCACTCCACTTTTCTGCCCTTACATTAAGTTCCATTAGGCCCTGTCAGTGGAGTCGGGTCCGTTCCTATTGATTAACTCTCACAGCCCGGGCACCCCTCTCCCTCAACTGGTCAGCTCTGACAGGAGGTTGGGCTGCAGTGGCAGAATGCAAATACCTGTCAGGACAGCACCTGTTTTCCCTGCTGCTGTCTGTCTCCACTGCCTGTCCTTCACACGTCCACATCAAACAGAGTAAAGCTGTTCTGAGATCCGCTTGTCCTTATCTGATGGATGGAGACATCTGTATTCAACAGACCTGAGGTCTAATGTCCTCATTACTTTGCACCTCTGGTATTTTATTTAGATTCTTCTGACGAGGGGCTGCATTAAGGCTCAGGACCTGGAACTTCTGCTGCGATTTCCTGTAGAGGTTTGTCAGAGCAGTCCCGTCAGCTTCCTGTCTTCACAGGCCTGGGGTGCCATTAGGGTAAGAACTGCCTGTGCCTGGAAATCCCTCTCTTTCTTGTGTTCAGATGTCATTTAGCATTGCCCTTTAGAAAATGATTAGTCTGAAGCACCTTTTCAACCTCTAAATAAGTCAACCCATCTAGCCCAGGGGTGTTTGAAATGTGAAGGACCCCCAAATATATGTGACCCCTTTCCTAAAATATAAAGGCGACCACATTTATACTCTATTACAAAGACAGTGTGTTCTCTCCTAAATTGAAATGCCTTTTATCTGGTCATTGCTGTAGATTATTAAAATATTATATGGAAAACTTTTTAACCACTATTAAATGTAATAATATAAAATTAAACAAATATAATAAACTAGTGCTGGGCAACGATTAATCATGATTGATCATTGCCCAGCACTAAAATAAACATAATTTTTTTTTTTACAATAAATAACTTTAGACAGTCTTAAGAAAGCAGACTGTAAATTAAATCAAGTTCTTTTATCATTTATTTATTTACATTATTTATATCATCTAAATAATATATTGTTAAAATATATATTGCATATATATATATTAATTTAATTTTAAAATTGATTCTAATCATTTTAACAGATTCACTTTTACATTCCTAAAAACAATTATGCTTTTTTTTGGCCCTAAGAGCCCCTTGCAATTCTATTGTGGTTTCTGGATACTAAGTTCGAAATCTAAGTTTAAAATCTAGATCTAAATCTATTCAAAAAGTGAGTTTTTTTTTTAATCTAAAAGTAGCATATGTGTTTGGAAATAAGGAAATAGAGCCGCCTAAATTATTAAGTAAATAATAATTTAGAATTTGGGTAAACTTTGCCAGTAAAATTTCACAAGAATGCAGGAGATATGCTTTAAATATCATTATTATTAAATATAATGATTCTGTCTTTTATAAAAAATATTTTAGAAGATTGATCTTTTTCTTTTTTTTTTTCCAAACCTAAAACCTCATTTCATTGCAGAGCTTGTCCATGCTGGATGCATTCATTGGTCTGGACAGGGATGTGGAAGGTTCTGCCAAACGCTGGAGGAAGCTGGTGGAGTCAGAGTGTCCAGAAAGAGAACGTCTCCCTCAGGACTGGAAGAATAAGAGTCCCCTCCAGAGACTCATCATTCTCAGAGCCTTTCGGCCTGACAGGATGACCTACGCTCTCCGGTAATGAGCATTCTTCAGAGAACAGCCAATATCTGTCTAAAATTTTACTTTAAAATCAGGTGGAGTTGGCTGGGTTTGAAACACCACATTGTCTTTCTACACCAGAAATTTTATTGAGGACAGTTTGGGCTCCAAGTATGTGGATGTCAGTCGAATGGAGTTTGAAAAGTGTTTTGAGGAGTGCAATCCCTCTACACCGGTGTTCTTCATCCTTTCTCCTGGAGTCAACCCTGTCAAGGATGTAGAATCACTTGGTAAACACTGAATCTCTTTAAACTTAGCCTAACTTGTAACATAATCAGAGTATTAAACTTATCATATCTATTAACTAGGGCTGAAGCTTGGATTTACCACAGACCGGGGGAACCTCCATAATGTGTCCTTGGGTCAAGGACAAGAGATTGTGGCTGAGAGAGCATTGGAGACAGCAGCCAAAAAAGGACATTGGGTCATACTGCAGGTAGAACATTTTTGGTTAATTTCTTACCAAACCAACCTACAATATAGTGTCTAAAACATGGAAAACATTAGAAAACTACAAACAAAATAAATGTCAAGTGTTACCCTGGAGAGCAGTCATTATTTAGACCATATTTGACCATTAATGCCACAATTGACCAGTCAGAATAGTTTTCCAAAGAACTATTTTGCCAAAAATGCTTCTGGATACATATGGATATGTGACCCTGGACCACAAAACCAGTTATAAGTAGCACGGGTATATTTGTAGCAATACCCAACAATACATTGTATGGGTCAAAATTATCGATTTTTCTTCCATGCCAAAACACATTAGGATATTAAGTAAAGATATTTTGTAAATTTCCTACCGTAAATATATCAAAACGTCATTTTTGATTAGTAATATGCATAGCTAATAACTTCATTTGAACAACTTTAAAGGCGATCTTCTCAATATTTAGATTTTTTTTTGCACCCTCAGATTCCAGATTTTCAAATAGTTGTATCTCGGCCAAATACTGCCCTAACAAACCATACATCAATGCAAAACTTAATTATTCAGCTTTTAGATGATGTATAAATCTCAATTTCAAAAAAAGTTACCCTTATGACTGTTTTTGTGCTCCAGGGTCACATATGTATGTTCTTGTAAATTTCATTTCTTTTTCAGAATGTTCACCTGCTGGAGCGGTGGTTGGGTCATCTGGAGGAGCTGTTGGAGAACACAGGCAGCGATGCTCACTCAAACTACAGAGTTTTTATGAGTGGAGAAGCATCCTTCAGCCCCCATGAGCACCTCATCCCTCGCACCATCCTGGAGAACGCCCTCAAACTCACTACTGAACCACCCACCGGCATGAACTCCAGCCTACATGCAGCTCTGGACAACTTCACCCAGGTCTTCACACACAGACAAAATCAGTGAATTCACATGCGGACCAGTCAGACATTCTGCTTACTATTAATAGGAAAAGTGGAAACTAGTAATCATATAGAATGAAGTGACAAAAGAATGAGGTGTCCACACTTTTGACTCTTAATTTCCATTCTGCAGGACACTCTGGAAATGTGTTCTCGAGAGCAGGAGTTTAAAGGACTTGTGTTCTCACTGTGTTACTTCCACGCCTGTGTGACTGAGAGGAGGAAGTTTGGGCCTCAGGGTTGGAACCACAGATACCCATTTAACAATGGAGATCTGACCATCTCTGCCAGTGTCCTGTACAACTACCTGGAGGCCAGTACTAAAGTAAGAGACCAGCATCCATTAACCTGGAAGAATTATAATGATTCCATCATAATATCAGTGAATTATATATATATATATATATATATATATATATATATATATATATATATATATATATATATATATATAAATAAGTTAATACTTTTATTCAGCAAGGATGCATAAAACCTATCAATAGTGACAGTAGCTATGTTTCCATCACCTTGTTTTTATGAGCATTTTGAAGTGATGGAAATGCAAAATTTAGAAAAAAAATTCCTTAATTCACAAAAAAGGTTTTTATGCTTGCTTAAGGTGGTTTTTGATTTGTGCGAAAAAGGGTTAATTCGAAATAATGAGAGATGGAAACGCATTTACCAAATAAATTCCTCCATGCGCATCAAAAAAGTCATGTGACTTTACGCAATGGGACGGCATAACCTGACTAACTAGAGGACTGATCTTGTTGCACATCTTCTGAAATGTTGTTATGGTCATTCTCAGAGCTGCTTATGTACTAAATCCTTTTTATTACTTACTGTCCTGTCTTTTCCCACAGTGCTGTATAATTTCATCACACAGTCACGATCTCACTGTATCCACAAAATCATGTTTTTCCTCTCTCAGCATTACTTCACTCACGACCAATTATGGCGGCTCTAGATTTCACCCCTCCCCTCAAAAAACGAATGTCCTTCATTATGTTAACCAAACAGTAACCTGTATGTGCGTACACTGAGGATTCATTAGGCGGCAAATGAAGCGTCATGCTAAATGTAATTACACGCGTTGTGCGTGACACCTTACAACGCTTTATAAGTGATCACTGCAATTAGAGCTGATGAAAGAAGCAATTTGCAAAACAATACAGGTACAAATGATGGTGAACCTCTAGCGTCTGTCATCGGTTATAAGACACACGCTCCCTTGTTCTTCTCTCCTTTACAATTACACATCATACGCTCTATTCTCAGGCCAGACTTAAGCCAAGCACAGCAGGAGTTCAGGAAGAGCTTGATCTTTGCTTGAATTATACATGAACTGAATTTCTTTTTGTCTGTAGACTCATTTGAAATCATAAACTTACTACAGGATGCTCTCCCATCACCCAACATCAGTTCCTCAACTCGTAATCGTGAGAAAATCCCCGCATCCGACATCTAGCCCTTTTAGCAGTTTTCACCGTGTATTTTTTTTCCTCTGTCAAAACTTGCCAACCTGGCTGAAAATAATGCTGTGGGTATTAAACGCAGGGCGCTGAGGGATCAGTTTGTGCTGGAGGTTTGACATTTTGGTGTGTTAATATGTGTGGCTCAGGTACCGCTGGAGGATCTGTGTTATCTGTTCGGAGAGATCATATACGGAGGTCACATCACTGACGAGTGGGACAGGAAGCTCTGCCATACGTACCTCCAGGAGTTCATCAATCCCAAGATGGTAAAGACATTCAGAGCACTGTAATATACTACAACGCCTCACCAAACATAGTTGATCAAAGCACTGTTAAATTAACTGATTTAGCCTCAAGACAGAATTAATGTACATTTTAAAGTCATACAGCTGAAAACAAACGTTTCAGAAGTAGAATTTGAAGTTGCGCGAGCATTGGCTCAACAAACTAAAAGATGCACACTAGTAGTTCTCAACCAGAGGACCTCTGCAGCCTTGCTAAAAAGACATACAATCAAGATATATTTTTATCCAACAACAACTTTTGTTTTTATTAAATAACATACAGTCCTTAATCTTTAGAATCACAAAATGAATTGCGTTTAATTAATTTACCTAAATAGACATGCCCGGTTTGTAATAGTTGCAACAGCGAGAAATCAGTGTAATTGTGAGATATTAACATATAGGTTTTTGCTTTTCTTATGTATTGTTGATTTAGTTTTGAGATGTTGGCGTTGCACACAAAAGTGGAGGTAGATTAATGTGAGCTTGTAGGGATGGGATTTAAAGGGATAGTTCACCCAAAAATGAAAATTCTGTCATTAATTACTCACCCTCATGTTGTTCCAAACCCGTAAGACCTTCGTTCACCTTCAGAACACAAATTAAGAGATTTTTGATAAAATCCAAGAGCTTTTTGAACATGTATAGACAACGACGCAACTACTATGTTTAAGGCCCAGAAAGGTAGTAAGGACATTGTTAAAATAGTTCACAAGCAGAGGAATGCACACGCATGCATCGAGATACTCTTGTGAAAGGCAGCGGAGACAGAGTCGTTTTTATTTTCTTTGCGCACAAACATTTTTTTGTAGCTTCATAAAATTAAGGTTGAACCACTGATGTCACATGGACCTTTCTGGGCCTTGAACATGGTAGTTCCCTTGCGGTCTATGGAGGGTCAGAAAGCTCTCGGATTTCATAAAAAAAAAACTTAATTTGTGTTCCTAAGATGAACGAAGGTCTTATGGGTTTGGAACGACATGAGGGTGAGTAATTAATGACAGAATTTTCATTTTTGGGTGAACTATCTCTTTAAGCAAACTAAATAATTTGAGAAATCCTATACACAATACATCATCAGAGAGATGTTTGTTGCTGCAACCAAAGATTGAGTTATGATATTTTGATTAAACAATACGTGACCCTGGACCACAAAACCAGTATTAAGTGTCAGTTTTTTTAAATTGAGATTTATACATCATCCAAAAGCTGAATAAATAAGCTTTCCATTGATGTATGGTTTGTTAGGATCGGATTTGTTGCAACTATTTGAATATCTGGAATCTGAGGGTGCAAAAAAATCTAAATATTGAGAAAATCGCCTTTAAAGTTGTCCAAATTAAGTTCTTAGCAATGCATATTACTTATCAAAAATGAGGTTTTGATATATTTACAGTAAGGAATTTACTAAATGTCTTCATGGAACATGATCTTTACTTAATATCCTAATGATTTTTGGCATAAAAGAAAAATCTATCATTTTGACCCATACAATATATTTTTGGCTATTGCTACAAATATAGCCTGATGACTTAAGACTGGTTTTGTGGTCCAGGGTCACATTATGTGGTCAAAAAGGTTAAAAAATTTAAACGTATGGGTGAATCATTCACAGAAAGATAAATTGCATGCATTTACAAAATAGATAGGGCAGAATTTCATGTCATGTTGACTAAGTCTCACTGTGAGGTATAAAGTCAGAAATACCTTTTCAAATGAGTGAAATAAAATAAAAAAATTATAGATCAAAAGTTTGGATACATTACAATTTTATATTTTTGCAAGAAGTCACTTATGGTCATCACTCCTGCATTTATTTGATCAAACATTTAATAAACTTTAAAATACATTTTATGCCATTCTGATTCATTATCAATGTTGAAACCTGTGATACTTTTTAAGGATTCTTTGATTAATAAAAAGTAAAAAAATTTAAATAATAAAAAAGCACAGCATTTATTTAAAATATAACTTTTGTAACAATATACGTTGAAAAGCTTGAGGTCAGTATTTCTTTTTTTTTTTTTGAAAGAAATTAGTTTTCATTCAGCAAAGATTTGCTAAATTGACAGAAACTGTGATAGTAAAGATTGATATTGTTAGAAAACATCTCTATTTTGAATAAATGTTGTTCTTTTTCATTTTTAATTTATCAATGAACCCCAAAAAAGTACACAGGTTCCAAAAAAATAAAAAAAATTCAAAAATTTATTAATTAAGCAGCACAGCTGTTTCCAATATTGATAATAAATCATCATATTAGAATGATTTCTGAAGGATCATGCACTGAAGACTGGAGTAATGATGCTGAAAATTCAGCTTCACAGAAATAAATGCTATTTTAAAGTATATTAAAATAGATAAACGTTCTTTTAAATTGTAATAATATTTCACAATATTACATTTTTTTCTGTATTTTTGATCTAATGAATGCAGGCTTGATGAGCATAAGACACTTTCATAAAGTCCTTTCATGTCACCATTTCACCAGCCTACACTTCACATAATAGGCCTGTAGGTGGCACTTAGGCTTCATTAACTGTGATAGTTTCATGAAATAGGAAACGGTGCATCATACATAAATGTAAGTGAATACTGATTACCATTACTGCGACTTTTGGCACTGCGATGTAATTTGATTTATAAAATGAGACAAACCGCAGATCCAGATTGCTCCATAAATAAGCTTGTCTGCCCCATGTAATTTTCAACCGATTTATGAATAAGAACAGAAAATGACTGCTCCACTTCACATTATTGTCCAATGAAATTTGAACTTGTGCCAGATCGTGATTGGTCGGTGTATTATAGCTACATGACTAATGGGCATTGATGAATTATGTAATATTCTAAAATATATAATAGCCTATATAGATTTTTTAATTAAATCGACACACTAGCTTTTATTATTTATGAAAAAAAAGTTTAAAAGTGTTTTTTTTTTTTTTTTTCCTTCGGACGACCCACTCACTGAAAGAACCACATATGGCTTGAGAGCCTAGGTTTCCCGAACAGACTGGAATATCAGTCACGCAACTCATAGCAACGCCTCAGATTGACAGATAAAATAAACAGGAATTTTCCAACTTTTGAGTTATTAGTTACTATTTTGTACACATTGTCATGTTAATTATAATTCAAATGCATTTTGTTTTACAATATCATTGCTATTTGTCTGAGAGGGGCATTTTTCGAATAATTTTGAAAAAGGGCAGGGGCTAGAGCCCCCAAAGCCCCCCCTTCTGCACTTGCCTGTGTTAAAATGAGACTAAATGTTTGTCTGTGGACCTCACACGTTAACTACCTTTGAACAGATCCAGGTTTGTACATGTAAATACTGCAGCTCTATGGGGCTCTCTAGTGGTGTGGATCTACATTGCATGACACAATTTACCTTGTGATGCAGTTTATAAGCATAGACAACAAAACACAAGCTGAATGTACTAAATGTCTCTTGGTTCCCACTTACTGAAGACGTATTTGTTGTGTTCAGGCCAGGGTGTTTTACATCATATTTTTAATGCTCACGCTTTATCTTATCTTAAGTGTGTCTTCTCTGGAGTGGTGTTTGTGCGAGGTGATTAAGGCTGTTTTCCAGCAGTGGTCAGGCATGCCGCCCAGTGTTTCCTCACGGAGTCTCATTAGGCCCCAGGATGAGCAGCCATCAATCACAGAGTTTATCTTTGGCCTTTCCACAGAGCTGCATTACTCTCCCAGTGTCCAGCACCAGCCCTGCTATCGATTACCACACACACTTTTATCCGTTACTGAGCAATACTCAAAGGTTTAGCGTGCTAAAATGTTACAGTGCTTATCAGGACAAAACATTGTGCAGAAAAAAACCAAGTTATCAAATTTGCAACCTAAAATCCTGTTGAGTCACTTGATTGTGTTTGAATCTGTCTTTTAGTTACCAGACAACTTCTTTAACCATCATCCTCTCCCTGTTACTCCATGATCTCTCTCTGTAGTTTGAAGGAGAGCTGTACCTGTGTCCTGGGTTTCCAGCTCCTCCAGATCTGGACTACACTGGGTATCACAGCTACGTGGATGAGAGATTGCCTTCGGAAAGCCCTGGTCTCTACAGCATGCACCCTAATGCTGAGATTGATTTTATGACGGCCACGTCTGATGCCCTCTTCAAAACTTTACTGGAACTCCAGCCCAGAGACTCATCAACAGGAGAAGGAGCATCACAGTGCACAGAGGAGAAGGTAAATCTATGTATCGTTATTATTATTGTCATCATAATCATTATCAGTGTTGTATACGTGATTTTATTTAATTATGTATGTTATTATTAATCTTGTTGTGTTGGTGAGCCAAAGACAATTTTCCACTCAGGTGGAAAATAAAGTTAACTAAACTAAACTAAACAGCTGTGCAGCTTTTTTTTTTTTTTTTTGGTGAAACTGACTTTTTTGAATAGTTTTTATTTGCATTGCATCAGAAATCTTTTGTAATATTATAACAGTCTTTACTGTCACATATGTGTGTGTGTGCATATATACATACATACATATATATACATATATATATATATATATATATATATATATATACATATACATATATATACATATATATATATATACATATATATATATATACATATATATATATATACATATATATATACATATATATATACATATATATATACATATATATATACATATATATATACATATATATATACATATATATATACATATATATATACATATATATATACATATATATATACATATATATATATATATATATATATATATATATATATATATATATACATATACATATATATATATATATATATACATATATACACACACATACATACACACACACATACACTGGTGAATACTTTAATAAAATGTTTCTCCCAAAAAACCTTTGATTCTTTTAGAAAGCTGTATTTAGAATGTTCAGTCACTTTTGATACTCAGTTTTTCTTTTTCCTTGGTCAGGTGAAGAATGTTCTGGATGACATGCTGGAGAAGTTACCGGAGGAGTATAATCTGGCAGAGCTCATGTCTAAAACAGCGGAGAGGAGCCCCTACATCCTGGTGTGCCTGCAGGAGTGTGAGCGAATGAATCTGCTGCTGGCAGAGATACACAGATCATTAACAGAGCTGGACCTGGGACTGAAGGTAGGAGACAAAACAATCAATACAGATGATTACTGATTATTCAGAACCAGCTGTATTTGAATACTGCACCTGCATGGATTTCTTAACTTTGTTTGGGGAAAAAAACCCTGAAATGTCTGAATGTTTTTATACTCGTGACGATAATTGTGACATAGTTCATGAATATCGATTAGGTACCATTGATATTGCTTGGTATCCTCTATAATGAGTCATATATTAATTAATATAGGCTACTTCTCCATGGATATTCACTGTTGTTCAAAAGTTTGGGATCAGCAAGATTTTTAATGTTTTTTTTAAAGAAGTATCTTTTGTTCATCAAGGCTGCATTTATTTAATCAAAAATAGAGACAAAACAGTAATATTTTGAAATATTGTCACAATTTAAAACAACAGTTTTCTATTTTATTATACTTTAAAATATAATTTATTTCTGTGATGCAAAGCTGAATTTTCACCAGCCATTACTCCAGTCTTCAGCGTCACATGATCCTTCAGAAATCATTCTGATTTATTATCCATATGCTGATTTATCATCAACGTTGGAAGGAGTTGTTACTGCTAAATATTTTCTTTGTGGAACCTGTGATACTTTTTTCAGGATTCTTTGATGAATAAAAAGTTTAAATTTAGAACAGCGAGCTGCAAGAACAGCTTACATTTTCAAAAACCTGCAGGACCCGACAAGAAAAAGTGTGTACGTCTGCTCAGAACTAAGCACTTTTCCATTTCAAATATGAGCGTTGGCGTGGATTTAAGCACACACACACACACACACACACACACACACACACACACACACACACACACACACACACACACACACACTAAGATCAAATCTGTGCATACACAGATGCATACACTCACTTTATAAATGAGGTCCCTAGAATCTAGAACATTCTGCCGAGATATTTTTTTTCCTTAAACTATATTCAAAGGATTTTACCATTTAAAAAGAAACCACTGAGGAAGTAACATTGCTATCACTTCACTGCCTATGCCTGTAAACATGAATGATGTAATGCCATGCAATATACATGGATTTTCCAACTGTTTTATATTTTGTACCCACACAGACTAATAAATATATTCAACTAAAAATAGATTAAAATGATTAATTAACAATATAGAAATGAATAAAAATGAATGAAAATAATTACAAATATATTAAACATTTTTATAAATTGATAAATAATGTACATGTAAATGGGTTTTGATTATACATGTTTTATATGTATTACTACTACTGGTAATAAATAATACAAATTATTAATAATATATAATATTATATATATATAACATTGTTAATAATAATATTATATATATATATATATATAACATTGTTAATAATAAATTATTTATATTTATATATATATATATATATAAAACTAACAATTATTAATGAAACCCATTAACATTCCACAAGTGATATATTATATCATTATTGTAGAGGAGTATTGAACTTTATATTGAAGTTTTGCATTTTCTTTGAGAAAAGTAAAGAGTGCTGTTGCTACAATCTGCCTTTGCTCACTATCTTATACATTCACATTTTTACAGCAAGTGTGAACCGCATGACTGTTCTCTAACATGTTACAGGGTGAACTGAGTCTCTCCTCAGACATGGAGCAGCTCCAAACGGCTCTGTTCTATGACAGCGTTCCAGAGAGCTGGAGCAGGCTGGCCTACCCTTCAACCAAAACACTGGCTCTGTGGTACAGTAACCTTCATATAACTTCACATTACAGACAAATCTACAACACTCAGCTGTTTCACTGTAGGCTTTAGTGATAAGGTCTACATAATCATATCCTGCAGGTTCGGTGACGTTCTGGCTCAGTGTCGAGAGTTGGACACGTGGACTCAAGACTTCGTGTTTCCTGCTGTGGTTTGGATCTCTGGACTCTTTAGTCCTCAATCATTTCTCACAGGTAAGACAAATGCACACATGAACACATCCAAAAAAAAGACTTGCTGCCATTGTACTGAAAGTGTTCTGCTTTGCAGCGATTCTGCAGAGTATAGCTCGAAAAAACAAGTGGCCTTTAGATCGGATGAGCCTGTTTGTGGACGTCACCAAGAAAACCAAGGATGATTATGGGCATCCTCCTCGAGAGGGAGCGTACATCCATGGACTCTTCATAGAGGGTGAGCATAAACTCTATTCTAACATGAATTTCCTGTTTGTGTGGATGAATGTTACACAGCTCTCCACCTACAGGTGCTCGCTGGGATAGCTCCTCGGGTCTGCTATCAGAGGCTGTTCTAAAGGAGTTGACTCCAGCTATGCCAGTGCTGTACATACGCGCGATACCCATCGACCAGCAGGATGTGAGCAACACCTACGAGTGCCCAGTGTACCGCACCAAACTCCGCGGCTCCACCTACATCTGGAGCTTCCGTCTCAAAACACGCCAACCGCCTGCAAAGTGGGTTCTGGCAGGAACGGCACTGCTTTTGTCCGTGTAAACAAACAACCAACTCCAATCTGCTCACACAGGTTGACTTATATATGTTATATGCTGATCGAATCATAATTTTTAGCCGAAAAAGTATTTGTTTCATATTAAATGCAAATAAGATGTTATGTTGTCTGATGCAGGGCTGCACGATTAACTGAAATAAAACCAAAATCATAACTTTTATCAAATCACAAATGCTGTAATTTAATTAAATATAGATATACGCTGAGTTTCAGGAGAAGCACATCTTTTACACACACAACCCTGTCATGATCCAATGTTTTTAGTGGCTCAGATCGCATCTCTACATCTGCTTTGCATTTTGTCGTTTATAACATGTATTTGGAAACACATGCGCCAACCATCTTCCCAAAATTGTAATAAAAGATTATAAACCAGCTGTTGTCATCATAAATAAATAAATTTGCAGTACTGCAATAAAATGCAGTTTTCTGACTAAAAAAAAGCTTGATAATTCAATGTTTAAAAATGATATTATATAATTTTTTTTCTTAAAGTGCCCCTATTATGGATTTTTGAAAATTACCTTTCATGCAGTGTGTAACGCAGCTCTAAGTGAATGAAAACATCCTGCAAATTTTTAAATCTGAAAGTGCACCGTGTATAAAGTTATTGTCTCTCAAAAGAAAGAGTCGTTTTTAAAATGAATCTCAAGCCGTTTCATGTTGACGCCGGCATGAAACATTAGCCCACTTGTTGCGCGCAGAGCTGGGAAAACTTGATTTTCATGTTGGTCTGAATGAAAATGCAAATTCATTCTTTGCCACTAGGTGCAGCTTTTGGAGCCTTAAAAATAGCTGTAACGGCTGTACACAAAGCAGCACTGCACTCACAAACTCTGCTTTAAATTAAATCAGACCAATCACCGCAGATTAGCGTCATGCAAAGGAGGGGTTTGGAAAAATGATTTGTTGAGTTAATCGTTTGGGAGTCGTTGAGCAAATATGGTAAAAATAAATGCATATTATAAGAAAATGAAAGTGTTTTTTGACCTTGCATGCATGACAACCTGTTGTTGGGGACTCCCAAAACCAAAATATGACCCTTTCATAACCCATAATAGGGGCACTTTGAAAACGTATTATTTTATTTCACTGTATATTTCAATAGTATGTTTTTTTCTTATTTTAGTATTTTATGTAGAAGCTAGTAACTAAACATATTATTTTTACTTAGTCATTTTGATGTAGAATCTCAAAAATGGGGCCAAATTGTGTAAAAGTACAGCAAAGCGTGGATTTATATTTTTTTTTAATCAGAAAAATCACAATTATATTTTTCCCCAAATCGTGCAGCCCTAGTTTTACAGAAACATCAGTATACTGTAGAGAAGTTGCCATTATCGGCATACGTATTGTAACACTGTGCAATATTGATGTTGTTATTAGCTTAATTAAATTTAAAGCTGGTTCTTGGCAGCTCTGTGCTCACTGAATGACACAATCTCCTCCAGTGCCGCTACAATGAGACTCCCAGTAGATTATGACCCAGGCTGATACTGATTTTCAAATGAGGTGTGTTTGACCTTCCTCTCCTGCTGAATACAGATAGATAGTGTGATTCATCTCACGTCGGGACAGAAACCAATTTGTTATCTTCTCTGAATGATATGCTTGGTCATGTCCATTTTTTCCCCTCATGTGTCCCTTGATGTGATTTAATAACTAGCTACAGTATATTGCTGAACTGAACAAATGTGATTTTGTTCAATAGTGTTTAGAAGGTAAACTATTAAACAAAATTCTACACAGTACACAATCACAAAACAACATCTGCTGTTGGTCTGGGATTGTCCGTATGGTTCTTTGCTATGACGCAGACCTTGTCAGGAGACAAGAAAATGATACATCTGTCCCGGAGAGGGAAATGAGAGGTTAGCACAAGCTGTGGAGCTGTTCCTCCCCTCTCAATGAGTCCAGCAGCGGCCTCACAGCAGGTAATAATGGCCCAGAACAGGATGGATCTGTAACTGTTTAGACAATTCGTCCTCGGTTCACACTGAGACAGCTGAGACTCACTGTAAGCCAATCGAGCGTCAAAGAGAATATTCACACTATTACTGATGCATAATGAGGTCTGGGGCTTAGTAGGAAGTCACGATTTGTAGACCCAATGTGGGAGTTTTGTGGCATTTCCTGTTAGTCTCTATGAGCTAATGTACACTTAAAAGTGAATAAACCACTAGGTGGCAGTAAGTGTCTGGTTTAAGTTTAAGGGGTTAGTTCACCCAGAAATGAAAATTCTGTCATTAATTACTCACCCTCATGTCGTTCCAAACCCGTAAGACCCTTGTTGATCACGTTGATTACATTCTGGGGTACTCAAAATGGTGGAAGACAGTAACTCGGGGCGAACAATTGTTAAATTACTGATTTCCTTACTACATTTCTGTGTGTTGATCGTGGTAATATTCTTGCTGTCTATGGTCAGAAAGCTCTCAGATTCCATCAATCTTAATTTGTGTTCTGAAGCTGAACAAAGGTCTTACACCGTGTCCTAACTACACACGACGCGATGCTGCGACACGCAATAAAATCTTTTTCATGTTAAAAGGAGTTTTTGTCCTAACTAGCCTGACACGCGTAATTTCTAATTTAGAAGCGGTTTCTATGTCCTTCTAGATTTCTAATTTAGAAGCGGTTTCTATTTCGCGGCTGGAACAACATACAAACTATATGACAGTAGATAATCTCAGGTGATTATGTGCTTTATTCAAAGTTAAACGTGTCTAATGTGAGTTTAAATATCATATTGTGTGACCTTACAGCCATACTGAAAGCAACAACAGATTGGCAGTGATGTTTGATTGATTCTGTCTGGTGTGGACACCCTAATTGCTTGTCGCTGGAATTTCGTCGCGTCGCGTGTAGTTACGACACGGTGTTACGGGTTTGGAACAACATGAGGGTGAGTAATTCATGACCGAATTTTCATTTTTGGATACACTATCCCTTTAACAATTTCAAACATACTGTATAAAAAATTTGTAAAATATTAAGCAAAAGATGGATTTTACAGCACAGGTGCACCCGAAGAAAAAGACAGTGTCAGTTATTTTATTTTTTTTCTTTAATGTCAGGCTCTTTGTGAATAAAACTAGTGCAAACAGCAGCTACAGTCAGTCACTGCTAACATTTTTTTCTGAAGGTGAGATGTACACCTTTCTATTGCTTTATGGCCTGTTTTATCATTACTTATTAAAAACAAAGTCTTAGTATTTACAGAGTTCACATGTGAACCTCACAGGCATTATCAGACTGGTCAATCAATGGCGTCGCCAAATCCTTCAGACCACCTGATCACATTTACAGTACATTACATCTTTTCTTTGCATTTAAAACCTGTTTTGTCTTCCCTTCTGAATCAGGGACAAGCTTGTTGTTTAATAAATATCTCAATGTCTCACAAAGTCAAAGTACAACTTATACGAGAAATCTATACATTTGCTTTCTTCAAGCACCATCTCATGTAAGCCATTACAGAACCATTGCTCAGTTATTTTCAGTAGGGCTTTTCCAATAAAATACATCTATAATTTAATACCAATTATTTCTATGACAGTCTGCAAAATAGATTGCACATATATTGTTTTTGTTTTTTTCCCCCTCAAAGATATGAATAATTTTAAGATGTCCTTACAGTTTATGCAAGTTCAACATTGACGCTTTAATCTAAACTTCTACTAGCTTCTGGTAGCAACTCTGCACCTAAAATACAGTGTGCTGCCTTAGCATATTTTTCTGATTGTCTACAAATAGTTTGTTGGCCATGATCTAAAAAGGCATCACACTGTTTAGTTATTTGTGCATGTAGCTCAAATTTCAGACTAACTGGACTACACAGGAATAAAGATGTGCCTATTATTTTCCCATATATGCATATGCTCTTATTTATTGGTGAAACTCCATATTTTGCAGTGGCAAACTGGCTCAAAATGACTAAAAATCTGCCCTACACTACTGAGTTAAAGTGTGCTGTATGAAGACATCTCAACGTGATCTTTCTGTACTGTAACTTACAGAATACTGGATCACTGTTGTGTTTCCTGTTACAACCATTTTGTAGATTCTTGCTGTTTTCTTGGATGATTCAGCTTCTTTGTTCCTTTCACATGGTTGAACTGGCTGAGATTTCTTTGGCTGTGCGATACTCTGTATCTGTTCTGTGTGGTTGGTGTGATTGTGTCTCCCCCTAGTGGAGGACTTACTCATCACAGTCTTCAATTAGAGGAAGGATGCTGTCCTGTCTTCAGTAGTGGTTTTAGGATATATCGAGTTGTTTTATGTCCTGGGCTCAAGTCTGTGTGAGAGCTCAAACAGAGTCTGTTGATTGTCGATGACGTGCAGGTAATTGATGTACGTTCTCACTTCCACGCTGTCCTTCTGGGACAACATGTTTCCTAATGGACAAAAAGCCAAAGATAATTATTACCCCCTATAGAAATCAACACAACAGTAGTGAGGCTGACTTTCAGTGTACTTGAAAGTGTCCCACTAAACTGGGACAAAACTATTTTTTGAGTGTAGAGACAGATCTGGGTTATGCAGTAATATACTGTCTAGTGTTAAAATTTAAAGGGATAGTTCACCCAAAAATGAACATTCTGTCATTAATTACTCACCCTCATGTCGTTCCAAACCAGTAAGACCTCTGTTCATCTTCAGAACACAAATTAAGATATTTTTGATGAATTCTGAGAGCTCTCTGACCCTTCCATAGACAGCAATGTAATTAACACAATCAACGTCCAGAAACGTAGCAAGGACATCGGTAAAATAATCCACGTGACATCAGGGGTTCAACCATGATTTTACAAAGCTACAAGATTACTTTTTGTACGCAAAGAAAACAAAAATAACGACTTTATTCAACAATTCGTTGACAAATGGCGCTAGGGTGACGTGGATGAGACAAATTGTTTAATAAAGTTATTTCGGTTTTCTTTGCGTACAAAAAGTATTCTCGTAGTTTTTGTAAAAATCACGGTTGAACCCCTGATGTTACGTGGATTATTTTACCGATGTCCTTACTACGTTTCTGGATGTTGATTGTGTTAATTACACTACTGTCTATGGGAGGGTCAGAGAGCTCTCATAATTAATCAAAAATATCTTAATTTGTGTTCCGAAGATGAACGAAGGTCTCAGAACGACATGAGGGTGAGTAATTAATGACAGAATTTTCATTTTTGGGTGAACTATCCCTTTAAGTGCAAGTGGTCATTGTTTTAAATGCTAACACTTTCTGCTATCTAGGCTTTAAATGAAGAGACAACTTCTGAAGAGACCGTTTGTAGACTGATTCCTCTGAGAAGTGTAAACATTGTAGCGCTATCAAAAACGTTTTGGTTGTTTGAGCAGTCCGACCAGCAACTAGCTATAGCAACTCTGGCTCAACCAATGAAATGCGTTTGTGCCAGGATTATCTGTTTATCTGGCCTATGGGAATTTGTGGGTTGGATGGGAAACCTGTTTGAAACAGGTTGCAATGTTTTTGCAACTTCATTTGGGTTCAGTTGAGCAGATTACACACTTCGTCAAGGCAGGAAATATTTTAAACTTATAAATCTTAAGTATGATTTGAGCACTTACCCATGTGATCTGTCCGACACTGCCTGATAATCCGCACCGTGTCTGCAATCATGTGCTGTACATGAAATACATTCACATTAGCTTGTTTTGCTCATTTGATGGGACATGATATTAAAGGAAGAGTTCGCTAAAAAATGAGAATTCTGTCATCGTTTACTCATGCCATTCCAAACTTGTATGACTTTCTTTAAAAAAAGGTCTGGAATGACGTGAGGGTAAATAAATGATGAAATTCTCATTTTCGAGTGAACAAGCTCTTTAATAAAAAAACAAAATACATCTATAAGGTCTAATTGTTGACTTACTAGTTTGTCAAAGTTGACTAGGTTGTCGAGAAATGTTTTGTTGCCCTCATGAATGAAGGTAATATCTGTTCAGATACAAATTGTTCAAATTTTAGTACACACGTTACTTGCAAAAAAAATCTCTCAAGATGTCCTAAACGGATATATTGCAACAAAGCAACTATTGATAAATGCTAATTCTTTTGTTCCAACCAGCCATTACGTCAGTATTTAGTATTTCTATTTCTGCTGTGTTGTGATTGGTAGCTCTGTCCACTGAAAAAAGTCATCTAAAATTCACCCTATTTTATAATATATGATTCATTTAAGCATTTATTTCATTCATTTTTTAATAAATTTTTGCTGGACTTCTCCAATCATGTCGTCCACATAAATCCAAACCCATGGTGTCACGTGTAAATATTTAATAATCTGATGATATTCTGTATGCTAAGAAGCATAAATTTGCTTACTGCACCTTTCAGAAGCAGAGGTAGGAAAGGGATCTTGGGAGACTTCATCTTCCTGAAGGCATCTCTGTAGGCTTTGTGATTTAAAGAAGGGTCCTGCGGGTCATGAAAAAGCATTCATGTGTACATATTTGTGTGTTTGTTTTATTTTACACTGAAACCATCTGGTTTGTCTCAAATCTCCTCCTCTGTAACACCACCTGCTGTTTCCTCCCTGGAGGCCAGAGGCTCTGATATGATTACGGCTTCATATATTACATCCTAATGAGCCGTAAACAGCACAAAATTCTCTAGCAGGAGGTGAACTAGCAGGAGGCAACTTAAGATTGTGATGAGACAATCACTTACCGTCAGACTCTCCAGCTCGGAGAACAACTTCCTGAACTTCCCAGGGACTTTCTGAAATGAGGACAGATAAAAAAAAACAACTGAAGAATTGAAGCCAATGCACAGTTCCTGTACACTATACACTCTAGTTTCTTGCTTCTAAAAACATAACTCATCATAAATATAGACTGATGCTGGAAATCTAAGTGCAACACTACCGCTTCTTAATATTTAGAAGTATATTTCTGTGCATTGGAGTTGGTGTTTTCCTACCTCCCATGTCTGAGTGAGTCGACTGACGGCGGGACTGTTCAGTCCCATAATAATAGCAAAGAATGAGTTCAGGTTCCTCTGTGCTTTACAGCTAAATAAAGAAAGGAAGATAACATGAGTGTGTTCACCACCTGATTCATTTGAGTAGAAAGAAACACAACCACAAAGAAACATGCCGCCACAATGTCAGGGTGTTCTTAGAGGTTTTAGCACGTTACTATGTGATTGCTTGCCGACCCAAGTTAAAAAGTGTATGATATTCTTGAGCTTGGATATGGCTGTGGTTTTCTGTTCGTGAGCGTATACTTACTGTGCTGCGATCTTGATGAATTTCTTGAAGAGCTGCACACGTTTGCAGAGGGTCGGGCACAGCAGCACCTCGGTCATCACCCACTGCTGAGTCTCATTGCAGCGCTGCAACAGCTGCTCCAGCGTCACCGTGTGGCCAGCGCTTGCGTCACGGCTCAGAGTAAAGTACACCAGCTCTTGCTGCAGAGAAGGGAAAGATGGCATGGCTGTTGAATATTTTACAAGATTCTTTTTTTGAAAGTCAGTAATAAATTAAGACTACTGAGTGTGCTCGATTACAAGTCAATCATGTTTTTAAAATGACCATTGTCACCCAAAAATGTAAACTATCATCATTTTCTCACCCTTACGTTGTTCATCTTTGTGGACACACAAATGAAGGTATTTTTAATGATTATTTATATTTACAGTATATTTTAATAAGGCATAGTAAACGTAATCCATATGAATCGAGCACTTTATTAATCCAACTCTTAAACTAAGATGAACGATTGCGTTATATGACGAATAGATTGAATTTATTTCATTTTAATTTAGTTTCATTCACATGTAAACACTGATCAACACATACACAGAGAACATTAAATATGATTTAGCATAACACCGTGAGAACAAACCTCAACGTTTTGGGTGAATATACTTTCAACGGAGAGACAGAAATATCTCAGATTTTCAATATCTTTATTTGAAGAGCAACAAAAGTCTTATGTAGAGTAAGTAAATAATGTCAGATTTTTCAGTCACTTTATTTTAAGGTTTAATTCTCACTATCACCTATGAATTTTGCCTCAAACTCTAATTTGCCGTTTATTAATAGTTAGTAAGGTAGTTGTTAAGTTTAGGTATAAGGGATGTAGAATATAGTCATGCAGAATATGTTCTTTATAAGCACTAATAAACAGCCAATATTTTAATAATAGGCATGCTAACAAGCAACTAGGTAATAGTGAGAATTGGTCCCTATACTAAAGTGTTACCAAACTTGTATATATATATAATATTTAAACCTCTACTATATGATAACAGATATTATGCAATAATTCCAGTCAGTAACAACGATTTTACTAAATTTGCAGCGCACACTTAATAAACAGAATGCTATCGTATTAATATGCTAGTAATATGCATGCTAATAAGTAACTAGTTAATAGTGCGATTTTTCATTTTTAAGTGAATTAACTCTTTAATGTTGGGTTATGTAGCATTAGATAACTAAAATGTATCTCAAGTGTTTTGTAGGAAATATTTCTGATCATTCCAGACAGATATTTTATAAAGCAACAGTGTATAATTGATTATTTTTAAACTGGCTCTTTGTGTCAATACTCTCTACCTAACTGGCTGATTTTACATTTAAATTTTGCTTTAGTTTATTGTGTATTTCAAAGATGTTCTTTCCAGGACACCTTCTCTAGTGCTGCACTGTCTGGAATGTGAAGACTTTACCTCGTGGACGTTACTAAAGAGACTCCAGTCACAGTTGGTGAGCGACACGGCTACATCCCACGTATTCATGCTCAGCATCTTTACTGAGCGCTGCTGCCCGTTATCAGTGAAGGGACTCTGGGAGAACAGAAGACAGACACTCTGCTTATTATTAACAAGTGCATTGTTATTGGTCTTATTTACAGGGGCCATATAATGAACAAAATGATTTTACTTGCTCTTTTAAATTAACAGTTCAATGTAATATGTATATATAGTCCCTTCCCTTCCAAACAGACCATTTATGAATACTAAGATAAAGTGGGTCAATCACAAATTAGAACCACAAGCATATTAACATATGACCACCTGTATTTGCATATCAACACCTATTCGATAATCTGCAACCTGATCCAGCATATGAGAATGTAACACTACTGGCTCTCCTGAGTAGTGAGGTTTGTTACCAAACGTATTATTTTTGTACACTGTTCAAGTTTATTTTTGTACTTGCATAGAGTTTGTTTCTGGCATTAAATATTGGCAGGAACTTTGTTGCGAGAAAAGTTCAGAATGCAGTGCCTTTAAGGTCGTACAGTTGTGTGTAGAACTAATGGTGTGGAAAGCAGATTTCTTTTAAGTGCAGTTCAGAGAACAGCGTTCTGCGTACTCTCACCATGATCTCAGTCAGGTCTCTTCTGCAGACGTGCAGCCGCTCAGCGGCACTGAGAGAAGACGAGAACACACGCTGATCCGACTGAAGCAGAACCTTCTCTGGAGAAAGTGAGAGACAGGAACAACAATGGAATACCAAAAGGATAAACAGTGAGCTTCAATAATGTAATATATGAAAAAAAAAATGTATTTAGAAATAATTTAGTTGGTCCCAAGAACCGTTTGGTCAGTAGGAAAAAGTTAAATAATAAAAGAGTTTTTACAAAATACTTAAGGTCATGATATGCCAAAAGTAAGTACACAAACTGGCGAACCACTAAAAATTGGTGCATTATTTTAAAAAATAAAATGTTACTCCAAAAATCTCTTTGTATATCAAAAGTATTTGCATATGAAGACAAATTTTGCCTTATCACTTTTTCACTAATGTCTAGACAAGAGCCTTTTGACTCAAACATGGATGCCGCTCTAGTGGCCCTTATATATTGCATAACTTAATATATTATAATAATTTTTAATCAATTTTTACCATTTATTGTTAGACAAATTATGTTGCTTGATAATTTTAAATAACCAGAAACATTTTTCAATAATCATATACACTGTGATCAGAAAAAATTAAATTAAATTAAAGGTGCAGTTTATAATATTGACAGTTAGCGGTTGAAATGGGCACTGCAGTCCAAATTCAAAATATTAGAGAATTCCCGCTCCCCTCTCCTCAAAATTAACGCGGGTTGCCAGATTGAGGACATGTAACAGGAAAAATGCAGTAGGCTGTGTTTTCCACTAACTGGCAACCCAGTGTATCAAAAAAATACTATTGGTTAAACTGGCAGTGGGCAGAAACACACCGACCGAAACAAAAACAGACATTCCGACACAGAATGCACTTTTCAAAGTAGAATAACTGGCTTTAACATTGTTTTTTTTGGAGAAACAAGTATGTGAGCTTAACATTTTCTAATTATCTGCAAACATGGTATTTTTTTATGCTTTAGAACAGTCAAAACAATTACAAGGCAGGCTTTTAGCACTGTTGTACCCTAATGACTTGTTTAAAAGCATGATGGCACCCCTGCAAACAGGGATGTCTCAAACAAACACAAAACAATCAATATGAAAACGGACAGATGTATGAACTTGTTCAGACCTCCAGGATATGTGACGGCCATCAGCACCATGTCGTCCTCAGCGCAGTCGAGCCTTTCGGCCACAGTGCTCAGCAGTTCCTGAACACACACCTCGCTATGCGTCTTCACACTCACGTATGAGTCTATGGTCACGTACACACGACACAACACTGAGGAGAAACACACACACAAGCCCAGCGCTGCATCAATCAGCCGCCAATTCACATAAAAATGCCATAAAACAAGATTCTCATGTGCTGTCATTCATAAACAACCTGCTGTGGTTCTCCAGCAGCTCTGTAGGCAGTCAGAACACTATGAGCGTGTAGGAGAGAGAAATATGAGGGAATATTTTATGAGCTTACCTTCCTTCCTGTCCCTCTGAGCTCCTCTCACAGGGTGCCAGTTCTCCTTCAGACTCAGCTGATGGAAGAGAGCTTTATTCTGGAAGACAGTAAACACGTGGCATTGAGAATATTACTGTTTATGAGAAACACACACACCTTAAGACAGTGGTGAAAGCCTGATGCTGTAGTACTGAGTAGTGTTATTGTTGACTAAAACTAAAACAATTAAACTTAATTGAAACATTTTCATGAACTGTTTTTTTATTTTAATTTCAGCTTTATTTCAAACTTTTGAAACAATTTGAATCGCTATACTAAATAACTGTACTAAGTAAATAGTTCTAGATATGAGGATGGATTCTGATTGGCTTTTGAAAATGTATCCAACTATATTGTTCTTCTGTGTTTTTATCATCATCATTATAGTTATGGTGTGGAATTAATAATTTATACTTATTGTTATCATCCTTGGTGTGAACAGACCCATATTTCACATTTTTATAATATTTTTGATAAGCTCTCTATCGCAATCTCTGGTCAAAACATGAAACTGCAAGTTACTTTGGGAAGGACTGTTTATATATTTATATTTATTCAGAATTGAACTGTTTTTTGCTGCTGTACCTTTAAGACCTCTACATGTAAATGACTTTTTGTCATTAGGGTGAGTTGAGGAATATTAAAGGCTTTGAGTGTATTTACATGCACATTGCACAATCTTACAATAATTATGCTTAAGCCAACAACATGTAAACTTTCGGAGAAACGTCTAATGTGAACGCAGTTATCTTGCACTGTTAGGTTTCACTAATGAGCTGATTTTTGATAGCTATCAGTGTTTCTCACTGATATATATTGTAGCCACGGCTTGATTGTCAATATAGTGATTTTTGAACAAGTTTTGTGATACAGCCTCTTTAAAACACAAGGAGTTCAATCAAAGTACAACGAGGTGGTTTCATTGAGATTCTGTGCAGGTAATACAACGGCTGGTCTTAACTCTTACCTTCCTCTGCGGAGAGTATTCATCTACCGTGCTGAGAGATGAGAGGGGTAGGAAGAAGAGGGAGACAGAAAGAAATAGAGAAGAATGAGCCAAAGGGATCACTTGAAATATAAATGTGCCATTATATCAATACTGCAAGATGGCATCTCCCACCCGCTGCGAGCAACGCTCGTAAAAAGCCTTTTCTCATTCAGATCAGGCCTGAATCATCAGCGCTAACATTAAAGTCTGACACGATGTGATTTACTGATTGCCTCATCTAAATGAAAGCGTGCAACGTCCTCATCCATGCACACCTCATTCTGATTAAACAGCCTGATAAAAACGGGCAGTCGGAGGGAGCTTTATAGTCTCCATATTCCCCATCTGATGCCTCTCTAATTAATCATTGGCCTTTCATGAAGCACCAGCAGGCGTGTGATATATAGCCGAGAGGTCAACGCCAGGACTTCTGCTTACTAAACAGAAATATTGGATAAGAACTCATATGCGAAGCAGAATTCATTTATTCTGCTCGGTCCTGATCTCTCTGATATGAATATTACAAAGCCACTTTCCTAATTCTGTGTTAATAAAGTTCAAGGCTTATGCACTTAAGAAGCCTATCCCTGACTTTACAGTACCTTTGCAGTTACAGTATAATCACGGCTACAGAAAGCAAAGCAAGCCGAGACATGTTTTTAGACTATTTTTAGTACTTTTATATTTTTGTAGTTCCTTAAATAGAAAAAAAACCCATGAGATTTGTTTTTGTAACTGGTTAGAGTATAATTAAAATAACAATAATTATTACTAGTAACTACAGTAACTCAACACTATACACACACACACACACACACACACACACACACACACAGTGTTGAGTTAGTTACTAAAAAAATACTAAAAAAGTAATTAAGTACTAGTTAAATCCCCAACAGTGTTATTAGATTACTGTACTAATTACTCTCATTAATAAAGTATTGCATTACTTATTACTAATTAATTTCTAAATCCCATATCAACCTTGGCCAGTTGAGCAATACAAGCAAAGACATGAAACTGCTCTTTTAATTCTTTTAAATTAATAGCATAAAGCTGCATAAATTACTCTTGAATTGACAAAAGTATTTAAAGGGACAAGGTTACATTAAAAAAACATACATTTTAGTAATTAGATGTTAGATTTTGATGTTAAATCTACTATTGTTTTATATAGAATTGTTCTAGTCTATACAGTATTTAATGCAATTACAGTAGAATTAACTGTAATTCAATTACAGTCAAATTAAGAGTAATCCCTTACTTTTTCAAGGGAAAAGTAATTAAATTACAGTAAATTAAATTACAGTAATTTTTACAGTAATAGTACTTATTAATGCATTACACCCAACGTTATATGTATTTGTGTGTGTGTGTGTGTGTGTGTGTGTGTGTGTGTGTGTGTGTGTGTGTGTGTGTGTGTGTGTGTGTGTTTATCAATCAGTATTACAACACAACTAAAGCTGGTAGTCAGCAATGATCTACTGTAACATAAAATACAATAATAATAAATATAATATAAAATAACGAATTGACTGATTTTTTTGGGGTTGATTTTTTAGACAACCAGTGTAACAAGGTGGCTTATTCCCTTGGGCAAAGGCGGTATTTAGTGCTAAATTCTGTGTGTGTACTTTCCTTCTGATATAAAATACTATAGTGTGCATTTTGTAGATCCTTGGATGTATGGGCTAGTTGCAGTTAATTCATGTTGAGAGAAATTCAAAAGAAGCCCAAGTCTTTTAAATCCTTTTCAACAAACTAAAGCTCAGTTATCACCCACAGCAGAATCTCTGTCATCTGGGACTGACTGATGAGGGTTTCAACTGTCAACAGACTGTGGGATGAGAATCACACACAGCAGAGCTTCTGTGTAACATCATTTCACTCCGTTATCATCTCTCTGTTACTCTATTTCTCATCACGTCTCCCAGGGAACACACAAAGGGAGGAAGTCGAGGAAAACCACGTCATGTTGAGCTGGAAAAACGGCTGCATGGATAAAAACTTGTCCGATTTGACTGATTCAAAATGTAGATGAGAGTTTATAGAGCATCGCTCTGTCTTTTTCTGGCTCTCGTTTTGTTTTTTGGAGGGTGAATAAAGGACGTGATTGTGCGAATATAAATAATGCATCTTAAAATATCTACCATAACAGCAAGCTTCCCAGAAATCGGTTATGAACATGAAATGGATCGTTTAGGCCTAATAAAACTCGGTTGTGATGAGCTGACTCACTGTCTCCGTTGCATCCGTAGAAGTCTCTGAAGTTCTTTCAGATCCTTCTCCAGCGAGGGAAACTCATAGAGATCATCCAGAACGTATCTGTACAGAGTCTACAAATGTGAAATGAACACAAGATCGACATTTTAGGTTGTAAACCGGATTTGTGTGCACCATTTCACCGAGATACATGTTCACATGCAGCGTATGATAATGAAAATGTCTGAGGGCATTTAAAAATCCTCTGAAGCCAGCAATAATCTCGCCATCTCTTCCTCATTATGTGGCATTAAGGAATCAAGAGCTGTAGGGGTGGTGGCATTTTTGTATTTCCAAAAATAATTCCCTCCCTTCTCTCCATCCGTACCTTGAGGAATAGTTTGGTGTGCTCGTCGTCCCGCGGCAGGTCTGCACACAGCGAGCTCCACTGGGACAGCAGGTGCAGCACTTTTCGTTTCCTAAGCAGAGTGTCTCTCCCCTCCTCTTTCATCCTGCCTTTCTTTGAACAATAGGTGGACCAAGAGCAGTTAAGGCATCAAATCTATTCCAGCACGCTAGACTGCTCACATACACAGTTCAGAGGAAGGAGGAAACGCCTGCGGCTGAATTCTCTGTATTAAATTAACAGGGGTTCAGTAACAGAGAATTAATTGCGTGCCCTCGGCTAAACGGCGTGGAATTTGTTAAGTGGTTTAACACCAGATAGATCGTGCAAAAGAACATGTATAACACAGTCACAGTAGAGTTCCATGAATTGTTTCATGGGGGTCTCAGATCATCAATACTACACGACACTCTACACTAGTTTTGACACACTTTACTGAATTTATGTTTCTGTTGATCTTAAAAATATTTCTTTTTGTAGATGAAAATAAATTGTGCATACATTTACACTTCAAAACTAAAATAAAAGTGTAATATAAAATATAGTTTTTATTTTGATCATTAAACTGATCAAAATTGACAGTAAAGACATTTATAAATGTTAAATACATATATATATTTTTTGAATATAGTATATTTAGTCATTTAGCAGACACTTTTATCCAAATTGCAAAAAAAAAAAAAAAAAAAAAATTAAAGATTCCTTAAAAATGTATTATGTATCCTGAAAATGTTTTTTTAACATTGATAATAATAAATGTTTTTGAGCAGCAAATCAGTATATCAGAATGATTTCTGAAGGATCATGTGACACTAAAGATTGGAGTAATAGCTGCTGAAAATTCAGCTTTGCATCACAGAAATAAATTATATTTTAAAATATATTAAAAATGAAAACCATTCTTTTAAAATCGCATTAATATTTTGCAACATTACTGTTTTTACTGTATTTTTGATCAAATAAATGCAGCCTTGGTTAGCAAAAGTGACTTATTACTGACCCCAAACTTTGAAATGGTTGTTTATATTGTACAGTAAACACAGTTCACCTTTAAAAATGTAAGCAGGCAGCTATTAAAGCAAAAACAACATCAGCAATGAAGCATATGAGAGCATGTGTGCATATGATGAGAAGGATATTGACCGAGTAGAGCTTGGCACAGGTCACTGGTGGACATGAACACAGGGTACGTCAGCAGGAAGTCATCCAAAAGATTCTCTGAAAATGAGCAGAACATGTAATGCACATTAGACATTTTAGTAAGACGACAACACAAAAATCACAAAAAACTCTGGAGAAACATAACATAATGAAGAATGTTTTTAGGACTTTAAAGGAATAGTTATTTGTTTCTGTGGAACACAAAGGAGACGTTTTGAAGAATGTTCACTCTGCACTATAATGATGGTGGATGAGGCTCCAAAAAGGCCAAAAAATAATAAAAGCATCATATGACTGAAGTTCAAGTCATACAATATCTTTGTGTGTGGGGAAAAAAAAAAAAAAAAAAATTAATTCACTGAATCTGTAGTCACCATTCACTTTGACTGTGAAGAGAGCAGCTTGAACATTCTGTCAAAAATCTTTTTTGTGTTCCATGGAAGAGGTCATAACGTTTTGCGAAAGACATGAAGATGAGTAAACAACGGCCAAGATTTCATTTCAAAATTTCAAAGTAAAATTCTGCAGCTACACAGAGACTCGGGTGCGTGTAGCGTCATGAAAAATTCAGCACAGCTGAATCAAACCCAACAGGCAGTTTACATGTGCTCTTGTTTGTTTTCTTCTGTTCTCTCGCTTTCCTCCTGACCTCCTTTCTCCTGCATTATCACACTTTGCTATTGCACCACTTTAATTAGAGTTGTGTTTGCCTGGAAGCGCTCTGTGCCGCTGTTCATACATCATCTCGCTGTGAAAGCATGACTGAAGGAACGAGCGCTCGGTGCGTGGTGACCTTGAGCGAGACTGCTAATGTTTTTAATCCCACTGCGCAGCGATGGCGGCAATCCTTATCTCCCTCGCAGAACGACAGAACGTTTCCTCTGTGTATAGTAATGGGCCACATTTAACCATATGCTGTGTAACCTTTGTTAAAGAGATTCATTTCATTCTGGAAAAAACGAAGAACCCTTTATCATTCACCTTAGTGTAACCTCATATGCTATGCAGGGATTCTGTATTTCACATAATGGAACATTTCCATTATACAGGCAATAATTATTGATAGAACAACAATTCATGCAGTATTATAAAGCTCCAGTAGAGTATTTCATGAATGAATAGGATACAAACAAATCTGATCAGCACACTATTCAAGCAAAATATTAAAAATAAATTATGTTTATTAGGCTTAATTATATGTTAAGCATATTGCATACAATAATAATAATAATAATAATATTTGTTATATATACACTATACTGTGTATGTGTGTATATATATATATATATATATATATACACACATATATACACACACACATACATATATATATATATATATATATATATATATATATATTTAAAACAATTTTGGCTGCTAATATTTTGTGTAAACCACGAGACACTCTCATAAGATAAAGATAAATAAATTATTATATGTATTCAGCAGGTACACATTACATTCATCAAAAGTGACAGAAAAACATTCATAATGTCACAAAAGATTCCACTTTCAAATAAATGCTGTTCTTTTGAATTTTCTAATCAAAGAATCCTGAAAAAAGTATAACATTTCCACAAAAATATGAAGCAATACATCAAAATGATTTCTTCAAATTCATAAAAAAAAAAAAAAAAAAATGTAATGGCTGCTGACAATTCAACTTTGTCAAAACATTTAAATATGTAAATTAAAAAATTATTTTAAATTGTAATAATATTTCGCAATATTACTTTTGATCAAATAAATGCAGCCTTGGTTAGCAAAGACTTCATTTTTTATTTATTATTCCAAACTTTTGACCAGTAACATAAAAACAAACAAAGAATTTAATTAATTAATTAATTAAATGTTAAATTACTGTATAATAATTATTTTAATTACTGTCATTGTTATAAAGCACAAAACCAGTCATAAGGGTCCTTTTTTTAAATTGAGATTTATACATCTGAAAGCTGAGTAAATAAGCTTTCCGGATGATGTATGGGGTGTTAGGGCAGTATTTGAAACTATTTGAAAATCTGGAATCTGAGGGTGCAAAAAAATCTAAATATTGAGAAAATCATCTTTAATGCTGTCCAAATTAAGTCCTTAGCAATGCATATTACTGATCAAAAATTAAGTTAAGTTTTGATATATTTACGGTAGACAATTTACAAAATATCTTCATGGAACATGATCTTTACTTAATATCTTAATGATTTTTGGCATAAAAGAAAAATCCGTAATTTTGACCCATACAATGTATTGTTGGCTATTGCTACAAATATACCCGTGCTACTTATGACTGGTTTTGTGGTCCAGGGTCATAATTTAGTTTGCAGATGGCACTTGATATACTGATATTTTGTTACTCATGCAATGAATTTCATACTGTACATTTACAAGTGTCCAAATTTTGTGATTTGTGATTTTTAAGTTGTGTGCATATCCAGTAAGACATTGAAAGTATACTTATGAATTAGTTGTACAATATGCATACTGCTCCAAGTAACATTTGCTAATGGGTAAAAATGTTGCTGGTTCATGACTTGGATCTTGTGGTTGCGCACTATATCCTACAGCTAATAATACAGAGACAAAATCCAGAGCAAATGAACAAGAAGAAAAAGGGAGAGTAGAACATTAAATGGCCCTTAATATGCCTGACCTCTCTGCTGATCCCACTGAAACACACTATTACTCTCATAATGACACTATTACTCTGATAAGGCCATAATGACTGATGTGCATTCACTGTTCATTCCGCTTTAATTTGCTCTGCAGGAATCTAAATTTCACCATTCTCTCTCACAGACATCAATCGATATTCTCATCAGATCTGCGGATCGACAGAATCTCTACATCTAAGCCTCTGAATCACATATCATATCATAATCGGTTTTTGGCTTCTGAGTAATTTAGACTCTTTAAATGTACATTCTGAACACCTTTTAACAAATGTAACAACACTGAACAAAACCTGATTTTGTGCTTCACATGTATGTATGTATTTTTTCAAAAACGCTTCAGGAGTCAGAACGAGTACCAAAACAAACTTGTAGCCAATCAGCAGTAAGGGGCGTGTCTACTCATGATGTGTAGGAGAGAGCGCTCAGTGCACATTGTAGACATTAGCTGAGCCGAGCGGCAACAAAGATAGAGATGGCGGATAAAAAATAAAAAAACAAGAGAGGAAAACGTCTGCGGAACAAAACAAGGATTACATGCGTCTACACCGGACGCGACAGTTGTCATGTCGCGCCACAACAGCTAAAGTTTTTCTACACTGGACGCGACAAAGCAAGTGTTGAAAATCATTTGAAATTTGTGTCAGTATATATCATAAATAGAACGTGGTAGTAGTTTACTGTCGGGGATTTGTCATGCCGCGCCGCATCCAATGTAGACAGCATCACAGATTATAATGAGTTCTGTAGTATTTTGTCGCGCCGCACTGCTCACGTCCGGTGTAGACACGGTGTTACGATAAGGCAAGAAGTAAGACCCGTGTAAATATCAGATCAGCTTTCCAGCGCTGGAGAGAACTGAAGGAGAGGGAAGGCCTGCGGTTGGATGCCGAGGTTGCCTTGTTTCTTCTCGATAGGTGAGTAACATTGGTTTTGCTTTGTTTCACAGAACTAATCATTGCCTGGGTTGTGTATGTACAGTATGTGTGGGGCGGAGCTATCAAAATAGGGGCGATACCCTTTTGGGGTAGGGGCGTGTTTGTTTTGGTGATTTGAAATATCAACATTGGCTACCAGAAATCACTTACCCCACCCACTGATTTCTAATCAACAAAAATCAAAATACTTTGATACACAAAAATAAATACACAAGTGGCTGTTTGTACATTATAAGTTTCTATATTCAAACCTTTATCAATGATACACAAAAAAAGAATGATTTTCAAAGTGACTTTGACACTTTAAATTGAAGTTACAATCATCATAGGAGAAAATGTCTCATAATTAGACACAGAGGAAACATTACATTCACTGAACACATGCCTGAATGCAAAAATACAATAAACCAATTCACCCTCTTGGCTAGAGGATCAATAAACATTATCACCAAAATCAAATATGAACGGATAATGAAATAGATCAGATTTGTCCCTCAAACCATAATTATGAATTATTTATAAGCCTTCAAAAGATGCTCATGCTTAAAATCATTCTGCAATCTTCTGCAAAAAGCATTTTCTGACAATTAGTTTTATGCTTAAAACAAGACAATTTTGCCAGTGGGGTAAGAAAAATAAACTTAATATCTTATGCAACTTTGCCTTTCAAGTATACAATCGTACGTGTGTGTGTGTGTGTGTGTGTGTGTGTGTGTGTGTGTGTGTATGTATGTATGTATGTATGTATGTATGTATGTATGTATGTGTGTGTGTATGTATGTATGTATGTATGCGTGTGTGTGTGTGTGTATGTATGTATGTATGTATGTATGTATGTATGTATGTATGTATGTATGTATGTATGTATGTATGTATGTATGTGTGCGTGTGTGTGTGTGTGTGTGTGTGTGTGTGTGTGTGTGTGTGTGTGTGTGTGTATGTATGTATGTATGTATGTATGTATGTGTGTGTGTGTATATATATATATATATATATATATATATATATATATATATATATATATATATATATATATATATATATATATATATATAGACATAGATAGATACATATATATGCATATATGTGTAAACTCTGTAAAATGATTATATAATTAAAAGTCAGAGGAGATATAAAGTGTTAGTGATTTTGTGTGTTAATACTAAGTAAAAGGTTAGTATAAATTTAGCTCTTAGAATTCCCGGAAAATGTAATTAAATAGAGCCAAATTAACAGACTGCAGCCATTTCTCACAGTCAGATTTAAGACAGTCTGATGTTTATTCCAATTACCACTAAATTAGACTTATGCAACCCAGAGAGCGAAGTAGGAGGGAAGGAGGGTGGAATGGAGAGAAAGAGAGCATAATGAATGAGTTGAGTGTTTTCTGAAGCAGTGTATAGTGACAGAGGGATTCCTCCATAAGCTGTAAATCCTATTAGTGACACTCTTCCTGCGGGCTGCGGTGTGAGCGTGCTGCATTGGCACTGTTGTAAATTCTTCCTTAATTTCACACTTACTTCCTTGAGCTTTGTGCGTTCTGCTCTACTGAACTGCTCGCATCATTATGGTAATCTGCAGCGAGCAGCTGTACACACCGCCGCCAATGGTGCTCGCTCACACACACAGACAGATACTGTGTCCGAATATGCATACTTTCCAACACTGTGACAGAATGCAAAACAGAGTATGTCAAATGAGTGTATGACTTTAGAAAACACAGCAGTCATGATACTGGATGACATACTGCATCTCCTGATATTCTACGGCCATTTTCACACTTAGTTCAAAATTAGGTTAGTTTCTTGCTTATTTTGGGATCATGTAGGCACTAAATGTACCAAAACAAACAGACAGAAACCACCCTGAAGAGATAAAGTTGCATGATAATGCTATTTTACAGACGGAGTCTTAAAGGTGCAGTACTCTCCAAAAAACAAAAACAAACAAAATAACAAAAAAATAAAAAAACATTATATTAGGAGTATGTTATCTCATTTTTCAGACACACTGAGCCGATGCTTGAAACAAACGCTTAGTTTTAGACATTCCACGTTTATAAGGCATGCAAATGAATGCCTCTTTATCATAGCTGAAGCTAATGAAAACAGTGTTTTTCAAAAATCGCTTATTGCACGAGGGATAGTTCACCAAAAAAATTCAAATTCTGTCATCATTTACTCACCCTCATGTTGTTCCAAACCTATATGAGTTTCTTTCTTCTGCTGAACACAAAAAGATATTTTGAAAAAGGTTGGTAACAAAATAGTTGACGGTAGATGGTTACAAACATTCTTTCAAATATCTTCTATTATGCTAAACAGAAGAAAGAAACTAATACAGGTTTAGAAAAATGAAAACTCTGTCATTGTTTACTGACCCCTCATGTTGTTCCAAACCCTGGACTTTCAATGGAGGAACAGAGGATTCATTAAAAATATCTTAATGTGTGTTTTAAAAATACGGTCTGATTTTCATATGCAATTTATAATTTCTAACTAATTCATAAAAAACAGTAGGTGGCGCACTTAGTCAAGCAGAAATACTCGAGTTACTCCAGTACACAAGTGCTGCACAACTTTTTGTTTCTAACACTCGCTCAGAAGAAATGTAGTCAAACCGTATTTACATGTTTTTAAACTACACCAAAAAAAAAAAAAAACCGATGCATTGACGGCATGCATATGTTTTCTCAGTCTAAACACGTGCAATAATAGCCATTAATACAAATTAAAATTTTTACCTAATTTTATGTAAAACTTACTAGTTCACATAAATTTTTTTTCATTTAGAGCTGTTGTCAATCCTTTTTTAAATTTAGAATAGCACTTGCGAACTAGATATTCTGTCCAATGAGGGAACACTTTGCTCACATGTGACTTGACAAATTTGGTAATTTTGGAATATTTCTTTGTGAAATCATCCCTAAATCATCAGAATAAAGCAAACCAAACTAGTGTGTACAAGTGGACACTTTGCTATCCCATAATACCACTCAAACTGTCAGATTAGAAAAATAAGTATCAGTACCAAAATATTTGCAAAAATGAATGCCAATATGGTGGATATAGTATGTTTGTGTACTTATACTACTTATATAAAAATATTGTTTGTATTGTCTGTTCTTCATGAAACAACTGGAATTCAGATGCACTCAGAGAGGTTTAAAATGATACCCCGAAACAAACCAAACTGCTTTAACAGAAAAGGCTGCATTCTCACCAAATACATTCACTCCTACTCGCACCTTGTTATACTGCAAACCAGTGAAGAAACAAAGCTGGATCAGTCCCGCTGTAATTATTGAAACTGTCTACACTGCAAGTGTGTATTTTTATGCTCTAGTTTTGTTGTGCTGTGCATCTGGAAACGGTGCTAAACTAGTTAAACTAAATCAAATCAAATCGTCTAATCAGCAGCTGAATGCAAACGCACACACATACAGCACACGCACTAATTTGCAGAGACACTTCACAAGAATTCTCATTAACACTCTCACTCTGCAGCAGCAGACAAACCTCACTCGCACTACACTTCTCCAGCTCTTTTTTTTCCAGCTACCACTAAAACATGATGCATTTTTCATTATCTGAAGAATGAAGGACTTCACTACAGCTCAACGTGCCAGTTTTCTTAGGAAAAAAAACTCTCTGCCATGAGAAAGTGCGAGACCAGCAAAGGATTAGACATACTTGACTTCTCTAGTAAAAGCTTTTTTCACCTTTTTTCACTCCATGGTAATTGTGCATGTAGCAAACCAATAAACTGACCATGACTAAGAGTGTAGACTGAATCTAGAATCAGATTTCTATAGCTTTTATGTAGCCTTGACTCTTTTCATCGCCGTGTTCATTGTCTTGTCTTCAATTCGTTTTTCCACAGCGTGAAGGTCGTATAAATTTATGAATAAATCGCGCGTTTTAAAATCTTCTCAGTCTACTGACATTATGATATTCGCTTCAAACATTACTATAACTTTCATTAACTCTACAATAATAGATTTCACTTAACCAGAAAATTACTCTTTAACAGCGATGCTATAGAGTTACCGCAAAAACAAAAGTTCAAGAACAAAACTCTAGCAAAAGGTCTACAGCAGAGAACATTTGAAGTGGATCAAAACCTTTCAAAGTTGCCCTAAAACCTAAAAGCGTTCTTGTCTTATCACAACTTTGATGCACTTTTTTGATCCACTTCAAACGACTACTGTATAAGATTTAAAGATTGCAGTGAGATAAGTCACAGATGACTCTTAAAAAGACTATGAAGGTTATATCCAGGTCATATTTCTCCTCAAAATAATAATACAAAAAGTGTAAAATTAGATTGTTTAAACATAAATTAACCTTATTTTTATAACCTTTAAAAAAATCTGCCTTTTTCCACAATTTTGACATTTTTTGCACCAAAGTCTCATTATTGTAACACACAAAAATAAATCCAATTATCTCAATGTAGCAAAAAAACAAACTCACTATCATTACCATATCATAGGGGGGGGGGAAAAAAATCTAATTTTCATTACTGCAACACAAAATAAATGTCATTCCCATCACTGTAATGAGAAATATATTGCGGAAAACGCTAAATGTTAATAATTTTAACAAAATAAGAGGGATCATGAAAATTGCATATTTACATTTATTTAATACTGTCCTGAATAAGCTATTTTACATAACAGATGTTTATATATTCTTCACAAGACAAAATAATAACTGAATTTAATTCAGTGAAAATTACCCCGTTCAAAAGTTTACATACCCTTGAATCTTAATACTGTGTGTCATTTCCTGAATGATCCACGACTGTTTTTCTGTTTTGTGATAGTTGTTCATGAGTCCCTTGTTGGTCCTGAGTTGTATTTATCTGATGTACTCTTTTTTTTTTTTTTTTTTGTGATCAACTTTTTTTTTTTTTTAAATCAACAAAACTATATCCACACAAAAAAACAACAGAGAGGGGGAACCAACAGACACACCATAACAATTTCAATTTGCTGCAAAAAGGACAAAACAGAATCCACATGAGTCCACAGACTGACAACAATTGGACATTCCCAAAACATGTGGAGAAAAGTACCTGCTGATACAGTGTTACAGATAGTTATTGGTCGATTGCAATTTCATTTTAAACCTCTTGTAAGGAGTTATGTATGCTCTAAGGATGACTTTGAAATGGATAAGACAATGAGCCAAGTTTTTAGAAGTTAAGATTAGATCAGACCACACCCTCTCCCAGTCGACCAATAAATCAAAATATGTTAATTCATGATTCCAGATAGATTTAATAGAAAGAGACTTTGCAGTGTGATCATTATGGTTTACTATATATTAAAGAAACAGATGGCCGACTAGAGGGTGGTGCGATCCAATCCCAAATAGGATGAGAGGAAATAGGGGATCCCCAGGGACTGAAACTGAAAAAAGACAAAATATGATGATGCTGGTAAACAAAACTTAGTTCTTAGTTCTTGAAGTGAGCAGAGTCCCTGGTTATCATATAATTCACTGTGTGTTTATGCCCAATGTAGACCAAGAGGGCTGGACAAACGGCCGATTTCAACATAAAAAAATTAAAGTTGTGCCATAAGGGTGTGTTGTTACAAAATTTGAAAGGTCCTCCCATCAGACATTCCACCCTTTTTAGAAAAGAAAAAAAAAAGAAGAAATCCTTAGATGTAGTATTCTGGATTCTCCAAAGATCGATTACATTAAGTTCAGTGATAAATTTACTTAGAGGATGGGTTAGCTGTAGCATCAGGGTGAGATTTATCCAGTGCAGGATATAAAACAGCATTAAAATCACCACCCATCACTAAAGGACAATCAATCTGCTCAAGTAATACGCACTGTCTGCCTCATTCGGGCAGTAAATAGAGACCAGTGCTGACCTGTCATTATGTATTTTACAGCGTATAAAAACAAATCTACCTTCATCATCATTCCAGGTATGTTCAATAGTTAAATGTAACTTCCTATCAACTAAGATAAGCACCCCCTTAGTTTTATTAGGGGCACAAGAGAAGGCTGCCAGATTGTAATAATTGTTTTGAAAACGTGCCACATCGCATTGTTTTAACTGAGACTCTTGTATCAGGGCATAGGAAATCGATTTATGGGGCAAATATTCTAATATCCGTGTATGCTTAATAAGAGAATTTAGGCCATTCACATTCAATGATAAGATATTCGGAACATGCATTGTGTGCTCGCAATGCCAATATTCTGTCTAAGTGACAAGAAACAAAAGCAATGCCCTTCTGCCAGTGACATGTAAACATTAGTATGTATCCTGGATACCAATCTACCTAGATGCATAGTCCTTTTAAAAGAAAAGCAGAATAAATAAAAGTATTGATGTCTGTTGAAGGGCATAGAAAAAAAAAGCAAAAACAAGGAACGACAAACAACTGTGTATAAAAACCAAAGCAGACCGCACATTACTGAGAGGTCAACAAATGTTGCTGCGTGACCAGTCCACTTCCACGCAAGACATGTCCCCAAAAGGCCCACTGAGCCAAAAGCATAGTGATTGAACCTGCTGTCCATCAGTCCGAATAATAATAATAATAATAATAATAATAATAATAATAATAATAATAATAAAGAAAAAAAATCATTATTTACCAATCAGCGGACGAACGTACAGGGCAGGGGCAAGATTCCAAAAAGAAATGAACAAGTGTCCATGGCCACCTTGTTATTGTCCTCTTCATGGCAGTTAGGATCACCACAGACCTCATCGTTACTTTTCCCTCATTGAGCTGAGAGGATGTAGACGGTAGCTGACGCCACTGCTTCGTAGCGCTGCAGAATACGTCTTCAGTGACAGTGAAGTAACAAAATCCTCCACCTTCTGAGGAGAGTCGAACATCATCTACTCACATTTATGCCGTAGTTTAATTACCACCGGATAGGTGAGGAAGGGCTGGAGACCAAGTGCTGTCATCTTCTTCAAGACTGGATTAAAGCTCTTTCTCTTGGTAGCTGTGGCTGGACTAAAGTCGGGAAAAAATAGTAGCGTGACATTGTCCTGCGTATACTTCACCGGATATGCCTGCCGAGCACCTTTCAGGATCGTCGATCTGTCATGCCATCTTAGTACACAGAAGATGAGAGTACGCAGCCGATCAGAGTTTTTCCTTCCGTCATACACGCAATGGGCCCGGTCAATCTCGATGTCGCGGCCCTTCAGGAAAGGGATCCACTTGGAAAGATTAGCTCTGAGGAAACCAGCTGCATCGGAGCCTTCCTCCCCTCCGGCAACCCCACCAGTCCCACCAGTTTCTCCTGCTCCTATCTTCAATGTTCATAATTTTTTCGGTGAGTTGCTCCAGCTGATTTCTTAAGTTTGTGACTATCCTCCTATCCTCACGTGCAGCTGCTTGAACAGAATCGACCCGGTCACGTGTCTGTTTCGCCGCGATGGCTAGCTTTTCAACTTCTGCTTTTAGCTCTTTTACAGAATCGTTGGTCATTTGTATATCCAAATGTAGATCACGGAGTGCTGGGGTCAGTACAGAGTCTATCGCGTCTCTTACAGTCGAAGCCACTATCCAATCGAGTGTACTTTGTTGCTCTTTAAGCGCTAGCTTGATACCGTTAGCTATAGCAGTGTCGAAATCCTCTCTGGAGATGGTGGAATCTTTAATTTTTTTTCTTTATTGGCGATTGTCCACTCTCTCTTTTTTGGCTGTCCTTGACTGCTGGGGCACTCAAAGTGAGCTAAATAAAGAGTGGTTCAAAATTTACTGACAGGATATATAATGCTATAATGCAGGATATAATTTCTGACAAAGTGAGCAGAGCGAAGGACTATGTGTGCATTGCCACCAAAGGGTCACGTCATCTCTGTTGTACTCTTTTTAATGTACATTTATTTAAAATGAAACTAAAATGTATTAATGTGAATTTGCATTAGGAATATTTGGAAAAAAGAAAAAGAAAATAAATAAATAGATGTCATTTGCAATTATTATGAATAGTGGAACATCTGGCAACTCTCATTATATGAGAAATAGTTTTGCAAGAGAATTTTGTCGCAAAAACCTTGGCCAAACGATGGCAGAAACAATGTTTTGTGTTTCCTCTCACAGTGAAAAAGTAGGTCTAACTACATTCTCGGTGTATCTTGCATCTTCCAAGCTCTTTCAAGCTCTTCCACCCACACTGCAGGAACGATCAGACAGACTATGTCAGCTTGACTTGAAAACATGATGTAAAAAAGCTGAGAGTTAATGACCACCTCAATGACAGCGGCAAACCCTGGAGGTCAAATGAGCTGCTGTCTGATGCTTTGATGGACAGCTGAGGGATAGCACAGTTCATGGCTTTGCAGGCACAGACCCGGTCAGCTGCTTATGATATTGACAGATGCATGCAAGAAACCAGAGCATGCAGAAAAAAGAAAATGAGACCGTTACAGTTAATGAGAAGGTGAGACAGATGATTGACTTTAAACAACTTCATCTCATTAAGTGTTTGCACCAGATTTTCCAGCATTCTTGAAAAGCACACATACACACTCACTCCCCTCCTTTTGTTTTTGATGTCTAGAGGAAGCATTTTACTCAAATTATCCCCGTTTTGCATAAATCATGCTCATAGAGCATGGATAATAAGCTCTGACAGCTTCGGGCCCATTATGCTCAGGGTTCGTGTGGGAGTGTTCAGCAATTCTGGTGTGAGCCAAGTTATTATCATCAATGAAGCCATTCCCACAAGTCTCTCCCTCAACCATGTGGTCAAGGTTTGATTATCGCTCATTGACCAGAGCTCACCAATTACCCTCAGCAGGCCTTGAACACAGATCCGACCAGAGCGCTGCTCAGGTGATTGACTTCATTTAAGGCAGGAGTAGAAGATATTGGATCAGGGAAAACCAATTTGCATCCCTTACTGAAGCACATGAGCTCGTCCTTTATCATATTTGTTCAACATCGACTATTGGCCTGTTAAACAACACTAGATAAATACATGTTACTACAACATCATTGTCTGATCTAGGTGTAAATCTAAATGTTTGTACTTTTGAATGAGAAGTTGATTCATATTTTCATTACAAATTATATTACAATAATTCTAATTTAAAGGAAAAGTTGAAGTAAAATATGAATGATTTTGAAAGAAGTCTTTTATGCTTATCAAGGCTGCATTTATTTGATCAAAAATGCAGCAAAAACAGTAATATAGTGAAATATTGTTACAATTTAAAATACTTTTGCTTACTTTTATATTTAAAAATTCATTTATTCCTGTGATGGTAAAGCTGAAATTTGAGCGGCTATTGGATATATTCCTTGTAATTATTAATGTTGAAAACAGTTGTGCTGCTTCATAATTTTTTGAGAAAACGTGACATTTGTTTTGTTGTTGTTGCAAGATGCTCTGTTTATGTAGTTTTCTTCCAGATTTTCAAAGTGCTCTTAACTTTTGGACCCCACTGAGTTTTATGAGTTGCTCTTTATCACTGTATGAACATTCTAAAAATTTCCACCTGCATTTCATATAGGAACTTTTACCAGTGTGATACATCAGATCATTGTTCTGTAAATAGACTTTTCATTATTACAGGCGGAGCACTGAAAACTGAAAATTACTGGAGAAAACGGTCCATATTGGACACAAATGAAATATTTCATTCATCAAACACATGCTAGAATCCAAAAATACAATAAACCTGATCTATCCTCTTGGCTTGAGGATCAATGAACATTATCACCGAAATAATCAAAGACAAATTAGCAATGCAATTGATCAGATTTCTTCCTCAACCCATCTGTTTCTTTGCTATCGGGCAGAATTCTCCTGGAATCCTTCATGCAAACACACGCAGACTGAAAGCAGAAAACACATGACCGACAACAAAACACTATTCCAATTGTTGTAAAACTGTAACACTTCTTGTATGTTTGACCATAAAATCTTTTTTAAAAAACAAAAGCACTGAACCACATAAAAGTACCAAACCACTACCACTCTCTTTCTTTCATTGCACATCGTCTTGTTCCTGTATTTATTAGCATTGAGAGATGCCGAGAGCTCCAGCTCTGTAGGGAGATACAGTTGGCTGGATACCTTTCATTTGGAAAAACAATAAAACAACCTCTGCTCTCCATAAACGAATCAATACTTTTACTGCACGCTTCCCTTCGGCTTCATACGTTAAACAACAAACATTTAAATCCCTATGTGTACAGAAGCTGCCTGTCCTGCAGGATGAAAACACGGAATTCATATGGGATCAGCTGATGGATACATCAGAAGCTGTATGAAATCAATACTGAGCCCTATCAAACTCCCTACACATGTGAGGGGAGTGCAAGCATGACAATCCCACATAATACACCGGCAAGCTTCATCTCCCCCGAGACCTGTCCTCTGGGAATCTCTGTCTCTCCTTCTGTCTGTCTGATTCTTTCTTTGTCTCTCTCCGTTCACAAGAACACACAACACAAAGAAATATGGACATACACAGACATCCTAAAAGCCTTAGAATGCCTGGTGATCCATGCATAGATTTTCTGAGCCAATGCAATAATGGTGCATTTCAAAAATTGCATTAAAAAAAAACAAACAAAAAACTCATTTATTATCTGTCACACCATTTAAACCATAATAGCTTTATAGTGTGGACAAAACCCTCCCAGCAGAATAGAGCTTACCAGGCAGTTAGGAGTGAATCCACTTCATCTGACAGTTCATAGATCATGGCGGCCTTTTCTACCAGCAATATGTCATTGTTAATTCTGACAACACCTACAAATCTGTGTTTTTTATAATAGAATGGTGACAATAAGAGGTGTACTACATCAGCACAAAGCTTTTAGAGGAATAGTTCAACTGCAAAATTAATTTATATCTTTTGGGAGATGTAGGGCTTTCTTTCTTGTGTAGAACACAAAAGGAGAAGTTTAGCAGAATGTCCAAGCTGCTCATTTACATGCAATGAAAGTGAAAGGGGACATTCAAAACCATTTTTGAAAAGCATACAAATCTAGTGTACGGCTGCAAAAACTTGCTGTGCAAAAGGATGCATTTGGACTACTTTTTGCTGTGCTTTTTGTCCTCTTTGGAGCTTGAAATCTCCAGTCCCCTTCCACATGCACTGTATGAATGATCCTTCAGAATGTTTCCTTTTGTGCTCCACAGACGAAAATCAGTCACACATGTTTCAAACAACATGAATGTGAGTAAATGAGAATTTTCAGAACAAAAAAGAAATTAACTGAACTTTCCTTTTGAAGAGGATCTCTTTAAAAATATTTAGACTCTACAATACAAGTACTCGTTTTGTTAATTTATATGAGTATAAGTGGTCTGGTTGTACTGTACAAACGACATCTTTTCCTGTGTTCAGCAGGGGAGGAGAGTTCTGGAATTGCATTAAAAGCAAACAGAAGAACTGCAGCAGCAGTGCAGGATTTAAACAGACAGACTGTGCACACAACAGAGAAGTGAGCTGAACTATAGCGATTAGCTATCAATGTCTTTAATGAGGTTAGAACTCACTCCGCTGGACTGGCTCGCCATGCAGAGGGAGGGAGACCAGCCTCCGCAGAGTCAGGCTTTTTCTGAGGGGAAGAACACTTACTCATTCCTCTAATCCAGTCTGAGAGACATAATAGCTTGATATATAACACAACTTCTGAGAAGAATGCTTTATAAGAATAACAAATCCCAGTTTCACTCCATATTTGACCCAGACCTAATGGCTTTAGGGCTACAGAGATGTTCTGTTCCCCATGGAGAATCCAAATCAATACTTTTACAACAACCATTCCTGCTGGAAAACGAAAAACAGCGTGAGCCTGTCAGGCAGAATATTACATGCAATGGTACTGTTTTACCTCATATGACCCAGATATGATTACGCTATAATCTTTCAAGAATTTACAGTATTTATATGAATGAATGATATAATGCGCATCCCAATAGGTGGAAGTCTGACTTTCTCCCTTTCAAACACCTTTTTTAATTGTTGCCAGCTAAACATGGAGTGCAGCATGCCATCCATGACGGCAGCGCACTGAAGCCAGCAGGAGATAATAACTCAGTACCAGCAGGATAGAATATAGTGGGGCAGTCAGCTAAAAGTAGATCACCACTATCACATCATTAACCTTATAAAACTAAAACAAAACCAGAAAATATACTGCTGTTTGAAGCACACGCAACAACATTTAAAGTGCATAGCTGATTGGGGGCGGGGAAATAGCATTTGCATAATTTTTTGTAGGATTCCAGAAGGTTTTTCAGACTTGCAGCATGTCTTGAATAGTCCAGGTACTAGATTTAGATCTACTATTCCTAAAATAAGAGTTATTAAAGGGACGGTTCACAAAAAAATGAAAATTCGGTCATCATTTACTAACGTTCATGACATACAAACCCTGTATGACTTTCTTTCTTCTGCAAAACACAAAAGACGACATTTTGAAAAGATTTCAAACTGTTTTTTAGATATAATTAAACTCAAAAGCACAAAACACATTGGACCCTACTTTCATTGTACGAAAAAAAAAGAAAAAAAAAGACGTTCAAAATACCTTCTTTTGTTTTCCACAGAAGAAAGAAAGTCATTTAAGGTTTTAGATCAACATGATCTAAATTTTAATTTTTGGGTGAACTAGAAGGGATGATCATGTTCAAGATGATGATTAAACTATTATTTAATATGTTTATTTAGTATTATTATATACTATTACAGTATTTATTAATGTTTTGAATTTTATTTTTATATTTTCAGTTCTTTTCATTTTAGTTTAGGTCGTTATTTTTTTTTTTTTGATTTAGCTTTAAAATTTGTGAAACATATACATAGCAACCACTCATACCAAGTCATGAATTATATGCTAAACAAATTCAGGCCAAAACACAACCCGTGTCTGTAGAATTCAAAAAACACCTGTTAGATTTTGCTTTAAAACCAGTGCAGAAAGTCTGCAGATAACACCTGACTCTACATGCATGTCACCGCTGAGGTGAAAGGTCACGGCTCACCTGTCTCTCTACTCAGTGGGCTCTTCTGCTCCTCGTCCAGCCTCAGGTGGCCCAGCAGATGCTCCAGAACCTTTTCGGGGGCGGCGGGCACGGCAGCGTACCTGTGGGAAACAGAAGAGTCACTGGAGTCTTCCTCTTCGATGGAGGACAGGGAGCGACTGCTGCACCAGCCTTCCTCCTCGCCCTCTTCCTCCGTGCCCTCCTCATCAATGTAACGGAAATATGGCACGTCGAACGTGGGCACGGTAGCTCGGTCAGCACTGCTGGTATCGGAGGACTCGTCCTCATCCTCGTCTTCCTCCTGTTCCACCAAAGCGGCTGGCATTAACCTGCCGTCCAGGCGCGGGTCCGGGGCCACTGCACGCCTGCTGCCCATGTCGGCATCGGCGCCGACTTACCACATTGACCTGGAGGAATCGAGGAGACTTCGTGCAACAGCCTGACGTCCCCCTCTTTGCGCTCTGGAGCTTCTAGTTCAAGCCAAATGGATCCATAGGAAAGAGCGCACGGCAATGCAGCACATCCTCAGACGAGTATGTGTGTGTGTGTGTGTGTGTGTGTGTGTGATTGAGTGCGAGAGAGAATGACTTCAGGGAGATGAGAGATAAAAATAAAGTGACAAAGAGGCAGGGCTGGACAGATTACATGCAAGACGGACTGACAAGAGTGAGAAATGAGAGTCGAGAGAGAGAGAGAAAGGGTGTGCGTGCTCTCAAGCGCCGCTCGCATGTGAGAGCGGGCGTGCGACTGCTTACCTCTCGGTCCAGGAGGAGGAGGAGGAGGAGGGGGGAGCTCTCGGTGACGTCGTCCTCTGAGGCAGCAGCACCTCGTGGCTCCGCTCTCTCTCACACACACGGACTGCTGCGTCACTGGAGGGCTGCAGGGGGGAGGAAGGGAGGGAGGGGTTACATTATCACCAAGGAGATTCCCTGTCTTCCCGTCCCTGTCTGTCTCCCTCCCCTGATTTCCATCACAATACAGTTTTAAATTAAACAGCCTACATCAAACGGCGTTGTTCAATGGGTTCGTTTTATCATGATCCGACACAATGCTACTGCACGGCTGCATTTATATTTTAATGATTTGCTCGTTGGAAAGATGGATTCATTTGACTAATTTAGTTATTTGATATTGCGTAATCATGAGCTGCAATCAGACTATGCTGAAATGTTACGTGTGGTGAACTGGTTTGTTGAACTGTATATGTACGTATACAGTATGTGCATGTATAATGAAAACATATAGTATTTGAACTGGGATAGTCCACCCAAAAATGAACATTATTGCTTCAAATCTAATTTCTTCTGTGGAGCACAGAAGAAGATATTTTGAAGAATGTTGGTAATTAAACCATTTTCGGTTCTCATTGACTTCCATTGTATTGACAAAAACAGATGTAAAGTCAGTGGGAACTGAGACTGTTGATTATTGACATTCTTTAAAATGTCTTTTGTGTTCAGCAGAAGAATGAAACTCATACAGATTTGGACTGACATGAGGGTGAGTAAATGAAAATTCCTTTTTATCTTCCTTTTTAAGTTAAGTTAAGCTCATAAGGAAATAAGAATGCCATAGCATTAGAACAAAATATTTAAAAAAACACCATTTATTTTAACGAAAGATAGCACAAACACATTTTCAATCAAAACATTTCACAAAAAAGGTCTTAAACAATTTTTTAAGTATTAAAGGGGTCATGAACTGAGAAACCCAAATTCCCTTGATCTTTTGAGATATAAGAGGTCATTGTGCAGAACTCAAAACTTTCTTGTTAGTCTAAAAACAGCTTATATTTAAGGCAAGTTGCCAAAGTGACAGCTTTTGGAATGTTCTACTCCATGATGTAATAGTGTGGATAAGCACCGCCTCCGCAGCGTTAGATCAACGCCAGCTTCGACATCGCTGCCTGTTTAGCTCCGCCCACCGATTTGCTCATGTAGTGTAAATAAAGACAAGGGCGAACGCAAGTCTACACAGAAACCAAATTATAAAGATGGCTCAGTGCCAAGCTGTGAAAAAACAGTGTTTGCATTGCCTTCCTTCTGGTCCTAACATTAGGAAAGAGTGAATTAACTTTATTTTTAATGAAGATCCAGACCGAGTCAGTAAGAACTTGGTCCTTTGTTCACTTAATTTTACCGCAGATTTTTTTACAAAAAAGGCACAATTCGACGTGGGATTTTCGAAAAGATTTAAACTAAAAGACGATGTTTTACCGACTATATTGAATCCGACAGTAATGTCGCAACGCAAGTGTGAGTATCTGTTTTCATTACGTGATCACTATATTCACTAAAAGGCAGTTCATGACCTTCTTTAAATATAAAGCAATAAAAATACCGTTAAAAATAAGAATGACATTTTCACAGCAACATTTGTTTGCTGATGCCACAGACGGAATTGCATTGCAGTGGCTTGTAATTTCATAAAGAATTGACAAAGTAATTATGTATTATGAAAGGGATTTATGAGAATAATATTCTCTGAATTTTTTGATATGAGCATCATAATGTGTCAATAATATGCTAAATATAAATAAATAATAAAAAAACAATAATGCTAAAATAAAAATAATTTTAAATGAAAATAGAATATTCTGTTTCTTGGCCTTTATGAAATATTTATAGATGGCTTGTTAATATTCATAAGCGGGGGTTGCAAAAAAAATACATTCGGACCCATGACAATTTGGATACATGCATTTTTAACTGGCTTTAGTGTTCAATAGCCCACTTTTAGTGGCCATTACATATATATTGTAGGTGTATATGTGTATACAGAATGTGTTTGTGTGTGTATAAAGGAAAGGTTCTGGGAACCAACATTTCACTGTTATTGTCCTGTAAAAGCCCTGTCATGTTGCCCTGTGTGTGTTATCAATCTTACACAGCTCTCTGAACACACTGAAACACACACACACACACACACACTGAGAACAAAGCACTCAATCCATCCTATCTCCAATATTCATATACTCTTAAAACTCAACAGACATGTACAAACACAATTCACTATATCAGACATAACCATTCCTGTATATAATTATGTATACAAAATGCTAATTTAGGTGGTCAAATATTGCCTTTACTAGTGCAGACTAAACCATACGGAAGACTCTAATATACTGTCAACGATGGAAAGACAGAAGAAACTTTGATCATATATGAATACTTAAAAACCATTCTGGACTCTGAACTCCAATAAAGGGTCTGTTTGCTATAGTTTAGCCAGCATGTGAACTGCTGGCGTGACTCACTGGTGTGTGTAAATATAGGTGTGAACCTCTCACGCCTTCCATAATGCTTCAGCCAACAACATACGGACCAGGATCTCACATCACTCTATGAAAACATCCTCATTACAATGATGCACTAAGAGAAGCGCATTTCAAGTTAGCAGTAATTAATGGATAGATCATTCAGGGTTTGTGTGTGTAGGTGTGTGTGTACGTTTTAATGAGCTGATTTTCATGCTCTCTGTCCCCAGACCACAGCAAACAGCACATCAGTCAATGTGGCGCGTGTGCGGCCGTAATTAGGCAGACAGACAGGCTGGAGGGTCCAGCACTTTTCTGCTCTAATTGCCCATTGCACTGAAGCATTGAGAGGACCTTCAGTAATCTTGCACGCACACACACACACACGGATGCATGTGCACACTGCAACCCCCCAACACACACTCATGATGATCAGCACAAACTGCATTAAAAAAGCCACAGTCTCAGACTAATCTCCCCGGGCAGAAGTTTCTGCTTGGCTTTGGCCTGGCAAAAAGCTCCATTAATGGCAGCGTATCATAAACAAGTCTTGTCCATATATCTAGACTCCAGGGGAGGAAATCTGAACGTTTAAGTAGTGGCAGAGGAACATTACGTAGGACTGAAATGTGGCATTAAGATGTGCTAAGGCTTTTGCTGGAAGTGAAGTGAAAACTTCTGGGCTGTTAAAATGCCACCTTCTTCAGCTATAAATGGCATCAGTGCGGGCTAGAGGCAAACTCTAATGAGCTACGCTTGTTTGATGCAAGAATCTATTTGCGTCTTTTCTTTCTACCCACAGAGTATCCATTTGCATGCATTTTTTTTGAATGGGCACCAGTGACAGCGTATTTGATGTCAGAGGCAAAATAAGATACAACTGAATGAAAATGAAAAAGAGTTTTCATCATAAAGGTGCAGTCACACTGCATCTATTGTTAATAATGTAGATGCATGAAGCACAGCACAAAGAAGTCACTTTCAAACCGAGCCGCTTTCTGTTGAAGCAAATTCACTGACCAACTGAATGAGTTGCAAAATCTGTGTGGGAAAATCTTTCTTCCTCAGGCAAAATTCCAAATTAAATATATTCCTATTGAAATGACTGGATTTCACCAACAAAAATTTGCAGAGCAATAGTAAATGTGAAGGCATATTAAAGCTGACAAATTATGCCCCTTTTTACGAGATGTAAAATAAGTCTCTGATGTCCCCAGAGTGTGTATGTGAATTTTTAGCTTAAAATACCCCACAGACTTTTTTTTTTAATAGCTTGTTAAATTTGCCACTTTTAGGGTGTTTGTCCCTTTAAATGCAAATGAGCTGGTGCTCAGCCCCCTTTTCAGAAGAGGGCGGAGCTTCAGAGTCTAGCATACTGGCAACAACAAACAAATCTCGAGCACTGAAACTGTCAAACTCTCAAGTGACCGACTCACATTGCTTTCATATGCAATTTTTAACTACCACATTCCTATTTAAGATCATTCTGGTAGCACATGAAGGCAGCATCAGTGAAAGCAGATAAAGAGAATGGTAGCTTTAGCAACATTAGCCTTACAGAGTGCCAAGAAGCTCTTTCAGAAAGGCTTTGAAAACAAAATACGATGTGCTTACTTTGTCTGGAGCTGACTTTCGCGCACAAAGCGTTGGTATTGATCCCTCTTTCAGAATCAACTTTTGTGAAAATCCAGCATTGAAATGACCCTCGTTTGTGAGGCAGTTCACCGTAAAATGATTGGTTGTTTTCACACACTGCGGCCACACAACTGTGTTCAAACACCTTATAAAAGTTATTTTTGCATAATAGGTCCCCTTTAAGGCACATTTTAGTCTTGTGATACCAGTTTTGCTTAGCAAATTCCAAATTCATTTTACATCTCATTTGTTTGAAGGCATATTCAAAAATATCAGGGTGAAACAACTGCCTTAAAGAAAATCATATAATTTAAAAAAAAAAAAAAACCTTTCTCCAAATCAAAGTCATATGGTACGACCAATAAAATAAAAGAAAAGAAATAAAAGAACATTGAAAAGGAAATGAGAGGACCCCTGCAGACCCTCATTACTGCGTGTCAAGCTTAATAAGTGTCTTGAAATATAAAATAATCTGACCTTTTTATGAAAAGGCAAGGTTATAAAATATTATAAAAAATGTTGTAAAATGCCAAAAAGTGATGATATTTATTTTGAAAATCACTTTAAAATGTCAATATTAAGATGTGTACACTCACACGTATTTATAGTTTAAGGAATAAAAGAAACCAACATACTATAAATTACACAAGAATGAGTACAATTTCAAACTAGATAATCTCTTCACCATGGATACCTTTTTTTTTTTTGTCATTGACCCATACTATATAAGGACAGTAAACTGTTTCACCAACAACAATCATGCAAATATTTTTGGAAGTTGAACTTAAAATCCAGTTGACTCAGAAAGTTAAATGGATTGTACTGTAGTTCACCCAAAAATTTAAATTCTGTCATGGATTACTCACGCTCGTGTCCTTCCAAACCCTTAAGACCTTTGTTTATCTTCGGAACACAAATCAAGGCATTTTTAATTAAATCAGAGAGCTTTCTGACTCTCCAGCGCAATGCAACTACCACACTCAAGGCCCAGAAAGGTAGTAAAGACGTTCGGGTCGGACTCGGGTCTGTCCCGGATCGGGTTTATCTTTTAAAAAAAAATTATTTATGCACGTCGGGTTCGGGTAAGAAGTGATTCGCGTAGCATACGGATTTTAGGACCAGAGAAGACCTCTATGAACTAAGACCTTTGTTCATCTACGGAATTTCGTTGTGGTATTTTCTTCATGGTATTTTCGTGAAGGCATGTCGAAGACTTGTTGAATAAAGTTGTTAGTTTTGTGTCCCTTGTGCACAAAAAGTATTCTCGTAGATTCATAACGTTACGGTTGAACCACTGATGTCATATGGACTATTTTAACGATACGCGCACAAGTAGGCTACGCATCCGGGAAAGTTTAAAAGAATTTGTGTCTAATCGGGTCCGTTTGGGAAAAGCACATTTGTTTTAATTACCCCAGACCCGAGGCTGCTAATACCGAGGTCGGGTCTCGGGTTTTCGGATCCAAGTGGACCCGTGAAGTCCTCTAATTTGGAAGCAACATAAGGATTAGTAATTAAAGTCAAAATTTTCATTTTTGGGTGAACTATCCCTTTAAAGAGGCAATTGCTGGGTAGAGGAACCATTAAACAGCAAAATCTCACAAACTGAGGACTGCAAGTGTCATATTCCACAAGAAAAGTTATTTTCGACTTGAGCGAAACATTACAATCACACTAAAAGGTCTCCTGCTTCTGAAGTGACTGCATGCATCATGATTGGCTCTTGAGGACCAGTTCTGTGATTATACAGGGGCCGCTCTTATTTCAAGCTTCAGTCGAAAGCAACAAAACCAGTCACCTCATACAGAGTATACTGCATATGAGAGAGTTAAATGATTATAATGCATTTATGAAAGCCACTGTTCTCAAAGACTGTCACAAGACAACATATGTGTGACATTACCCTGGAGGCGCATTTGTTTTATGCTGTCACTTCAGACTTTTGCTTTTAACATTAAGCAACAAAAGCCCCTGAGATCAGATATATTCATATTCTCAATACTCTGTGGATGATTGTGCCAAATGGAGGTCTTTCTATACAATGAATTATTGATTCTGTGACCATATCTATCTATCTATCTATCTATCTATCCATCCATCCATCCATCTGAGCATTTTTTGCGCACTGTAATACATTAATATAAGCCATTTTAAAGGAAAAATGTTCAGGAAGCTTAAAGATGTCCTTATACCTTTGAGCAACTTTGTTACATCTATCCATTTCTTAAATTTCTGTTATAACATTTTGAAAAATCTAGGTCTACACACTCTTTCAAAATGAAAAAGAAATGAAAAACACTGCAAAAAATGATGGAAACTTGCATGAGTACAGTTATGTAAATTGCAAATGCTTCAGTCACTGAAACAAGGAGCAGAAGCCTCTGGAACAGTGCCGTGTTTATGTAAGTGACAAAAAGACAATGTGATATTTTAAATCATTTCCTGGTCTGTTGACATTACTTCGCGAAGGCTTCCATAATTCCTACTGGAATAAACAAAAAAGACATACTTTTTCATATATCTCATTTATAGCTCCTAAGGGCTACATGGATATAGGATACAGATCTATAACCAAACCCACTACAAATAGATTAAAGCATAACAAAAAAACAATAACAAGAGTTATTCTTCATTAAAAATACATTAAGTGTGTGCCTAGGAAACAGAGCCACAGTATCTTGCTGATAAAAAAAAACTAAATAATATTTAGCTTAAATTCACACATTTGGTTCCCTACAAAACCAACACATAAACTAACTTACAGACCAGAACACTGAAAGCATATACTTCTACTTCAAGCCTTTGGTTTACTCTATCCAAGTCCTTTCCATTCCAAATAGGCTCCACATACTATTAAACACAAAAGATTACATCACTGAGGCCATGAGTGAAAGCAGAGCACAAGCAAAATGTGTGGTATGCATTTGTAAAAGGGTTTCTTAATCAAACAGCAGACCTCATCCCTCTGTCCTCTCATCCCGTCTTTGTCTCACAGCTGTCTGCTGTGTTAAGGCATGTTCATGCCAAGTCTAAAGCGACTAAACAGCATGCATAAAATATTCAGAAACACTTTTTTTTAACACCGAAACGGTCTGATGCTGAATTTTTTATCTGAAAACACCTGAACTGTTCAGCTTACAAACATAAATTATTTAATCATGAATCAGGAAAAAAAAAAAATAATAAATTTACCAACAAAAAGATGGATCATATGGTATGCCATTTTAGAAGTGGAGTGAATAGATATGCATAATTTCATTCATGGGTCGCACCATCGAACTAATATTTATATCACATGAATATGCAGACATTTCTTTACTATGATCTACTTGAAACAAATCTTAAAATCTCTTAAAATTCAGTTTTGCTTCTTAAGTATTTTTTCCCCCCTTGTTTTAAGCACTTCATTTTTTAGGTTTCAAACAAGTGAACAATGTTCAAAAACAAAGTATTAACATTTTTATTTATTCATTCGGTATAAATTATTAGCAAGTAATGGTTTTAAATATAAGCTTTTTAAAAAATTACATTTACAAAGAGTTACAGAAAATACAAATAGCATTACAAATGAAGATGTTAAGTTATCACTATATTATTTTTATCTTTATTTGTATCTCTTCAGTGTATATAGCATCACATCAGTGTAAATCTCTGTTTGTTCTCTTTTTGTCACACCAATAAAATCTTTTTGATAATACAGAGTGAATCGAGCCAATACTGTGACATTTTCTGAAACTCTGACAATACATGACGACAAGAAGTGGCTTGTCTTAATTTGAATTACAACCATCATAAGGAACTTTAAATTTAAGGACAATTCTACTTTTGTTTCAGAAAGGTCAAAGAAATATGCCACCCAGTGCAAGAGGAATGACTGGTTGCGGCAACCTTATAGCACTCACGTCAACTCTTCCTGTCATTGTGAGTGGCGGCCCACTATCAGGAAGAGGCGAGCCGGGGCTATTGTGGGATCAACCAATCAGAGACTAGCATGAGATTGGTGCCCTTTTTGGTTTTAGAAAGTTTTTCCTGCACTATAGCTTCAGATCTGAATACAGATTCCCTGAAAAAGTGACATCGAACAAAGACTTTTCATTTAAATAGATAATATCAACATGTAAGGGTGTCGCTTCATAAATCACAACAATAGGGTTATTATAATAATACATTTTCTAAACAAATACACACAGCAAATCCTCAAAAGACAAAACCAGCATGCATGATATTGAATATACATAACATTATGCTTTCACAATAGGGTGTTTTTTTTATGTCTATGTTTACTTTATAAACGTTTAAGGAATTTTTTACCAAGATATTCCAAGATCTTCCTTATTTCCTCATTGTATTTCATTTCATTTAGTTTTATTTTAGATACTTTTTGAATGCAATTATTTTTATTTATTTCTTTGTATCTTTATTTTCCCCTTGTCACAAACCCAGATTTTCAATCTTAAAATATGAAAATCCATTAAAAAATAATCATTAATTAAAAAAAAAAAAAAAAAAAATATATATATATATATATATATATATATATATATATATATATATATATATATATATATATATATATATATATATATATATATATATATATATATATATATATATATATATATATATTATCTAAAGAAAAAGTTAAATAAACATAAAACATTTCAATATTTACCATGCAAAAATTATTATTATTTTTTTTTTTATCAATTTATTGTGGCATAATTTCCACCAGGACCTACAATTTAGCCACTAATAAAGTTTTTGTCAAATAAAAAAATATATATAATAATAATAGTTATTAATTTGTGTGTTTAAATTTGTGGATATATAAAATGCTATCTGTGAAATTAGACTTGGCTAAACAAATCAGTCTGGTATTTTATTCTAAAATGTCACATCTCCAATTGAAAACATACTGTGTCAGAAATGACATTTATTGGTTCAGAAAAATAAGGCCCCATTTTTGAAGTTTCCATAAGAGCTCAGAGTTGAAGAAACAACCCATGATAATATTGTATATGTGGATACATGACTGTTATTTTGCACCTCACCTCAGCAGGCCTTTCGGTAGCTCTGAGTGGGCTGTGCAGAAGGCGGCATCCGTCCTTGGCCAGTCTCTGGACCATCTCCAATCGGCTGATATCCTCTCTATCGCGTGTAGCAGCTCCAGGGCCCTGCTGCAGTGCAGGGGACACAGAAAACACATACCTCAGGCCACAGTCCCACGCCATGAGACTGCAACACACGAGCAGCGAGCTCTCAAAGTCACTGAGAGTTTGACAGCCCGTCTCGCTGTCTTTAATCAGGTGAGACTGAAAGCCCCTGACTGTGAGGTAGCTGAGATGGTCACGCTAGTCCTGAGGGTTTAGTGAGCTCCAGACGCATACGACCGGTCAGGAGGAAAGCTTCAAAAAGTGAAGCCTTAGAGACAGTATTGCCTGAGGAGGAGAGTGAACCTGACTTTTCTCTTTCCTTTGCCTCTCTCTATCTTTCTCTCTCTCTTGCTCTTACGCACATAGCCAGGGTGGGGGCGACCAGGAAACATCTGGCAGTCCCTCCAATCCTGAATAGGAAGTATTGCAATCTCCAGAAAACGGGAGAAAGGCCAGCATGGGGTCTAAGAGAGCAGGTTACTGATGGGTTTACCCATCATGTGAACTAAAATGCTGTACAATATGTGCACAAGTGATTCATAAGGTCAAGTGCTGTCCAAATATTATATGAGGCAATGGCAAATAAGAGTTTGCACAATAAAGAAAGTGCAAAATTGTCTGAAAATCTGAGTTAAAACACAGTTTTAGAAAAGAAGTCTTAGTAACCGACTATTTGTTGGTTTCATACGATTTTGAAAAGAAATAAATGTTTATAATTTTCAATAAAAGTTTCAATGTAGTGATTTTGTGATTTTTTAACAAATACTATGAATTAGTAATACATAAATATCATTAACTTTTTACAAGTATTTACATGACATTTTACAATACGAACAAATTTTGCCTGGTCAGAAAAAGGTCAAATCACCTGATATTTTAAGAAACTTCCTGACCTTTACACACAATCATGAGAATATGGAGAATGTCTTTATGATATAATTTCTTGTTTTATTTTATTTTTTTCTGCATGTTGGTTCAACCATCTGATTTGTCTTTCACATCATATGACATTCAAATTGTGGGCAAAAGCTTTTCATATATTGTGCAGCAGTTCTGGTAAAATAATAATAATAATAATTGGTTATGCCAAATTCCTTTTCTTTTCAAGGTGTTTAAGAATTTATTTATTTTTAATTAGGCAAATAAGAGTGATTTTAATTTGTAATTCGTGACTAGTGATTAATTAGAGTTAGCATTATGAATGTATTATGCCTTTTAAATATATTTTATACACATATTATATATACAGTCATGGCCAAAAATATTGGCACCCTTGGTAAATATGACCAAAGGCTGTGAAAATTCATCTGCATTGTTAATCCTTTTGATCTTTTATTTAAAAAATTCACAAAAATCTAACCTTTCATTGGATAATAAGAATTTAAAATGAATTCCTTCATCCAGAATCACTGCAGACCCTTTAGATTCCCAGCTCCATGTTGGTGCTTCTTCTCTTCAGTTCACCACTCATTTTCTATAGGGTTCAGGTCAAAGGACTGGAATGGCCAGCAGAAGATTGGTTTTGTGCTCAGTGACCCATTTTTATGTCGTTTTTGAGGTTTGTGTTTGGATTACTGTACGGTTGGAAGATCCAAACATGGCCCATTATATGATTTCACTTATTGATTTTTTATCTGTTGGTATTTGATAGAATCAATGATGCCATGTGTCTAAACAAGATGTCCAGGACCTCCAGCAGAAATATAGGCTCACAACATCAAAAATACAGCAGTGTATTTATTTCATTGTACACGTGGGGTACTTTTTATCCCTGTGTTCACCAAACCCATCTTGAGTGTTTGCTGCTAAAAAGCTCATTGTTTAGTTTCATCTGACCATAGAAGCCAGTCCCATTTGAAGTTCCAGTCGTGTCTGATAACTGACTCAACTATTTTCTGCAATTCTCCAGCTGCGGTCCTTGGAGAGTCTTTAGCCACTCAAACTCTCCTTCTCACCGTGCATTAGGACAATATAGACACACGTCCTCTTCCAGGCAGTTTCGTAACATTTTATGTAGTGGAAATTCTAATTATTTCTTTTTAAAACAACCAAAAAGTTGACCAAAATGCTGTACAGGAAATTGAAACAAAACAGCAATCAAAGTATAAACAATATACAAAACACACAGCACAACAAAAAAGAATATTTAACCCATCATAAATTTTTCAAATAAATAAGATTTAAGCATAGATTTAAAAGTGTATAGAGAAGGTGCTGTTCGGATAGCTACAGGGAGATTGTTCCAAAGAGTTGGCCCGGCAACAGCAAAAGCTCAATCACCACGATGTTTCAGTCTGAACCTGGGAACGGATAGCATTTTTAAATGTTCTGACCTTAGTGATCTCACTGGTTCTCATGAACGCAACAACTCAGTGAGATAAACTGGTGAAAGACTATTTAGTGATTTAAAAACCAGAAGTAGTATTTTAAATTCAACTCGCAATTTTATCGGCAACCACTGCAATGAGATCAAAATAGGAGAAATATGCTGATATTTATGAGTTCCAGTCAGGAGCCTGGCTGCTGCATTTTGTACCAATTGTACCCGCTCCATAGATGAACAATTAATCCCATAATAAAGAGAATTACAATAGTCCAAGCGAGTAATAACGAATGCATGAATTACTTCTTCAAAATTCTTAATTACTGCCCTGATGGTGGAAATGGGAATTTTCACTGCTCTAGCTTTTTTCTTAAAGCCTCTTCACTAATTTGTGAAGCTCAATTATCTTTTTCTGCACAGCAGAAATATATTCTTTGGTTTTTCTCATTGTGATGGATGATTAAGGGAATTTGGGCTTTGTTTTCCCTCCTACTTATATTTCTGTGAAACAGGAAGCCATGGCTGGATAATTTCATGTTCATAATCACCCTGGAGTGCTCAAAATTGTGAATATGAATGGGAATGTACTTCAGAGATATTTTACTCATAAGAATTTCTAGGGGTGCCAATAATTGTGTCCAACGTGTATTTGAAAAAAAAAACATTTATTTCATAATGATATCCCCCCCCCCCCCTTTAAATTCTTATTATCCAATGAAAGGTTAGATTTTTGTGAGTTTTTTTTAAATAAAAGATCAAAAGGATTAACAATGCAGATCAATTTTCACAGCCTTCTTTGATAATATTTACCAAGGGTGCCGATATTTTTGGCCATGACTGTATATTATATTATATATTATCCTTATATATATATACATATTAAAAACAAGCAGCATCTGCAAACAAATTATCCAATTTCTCACAAAGCTTTTTTGCAATTCATGATAGTGATTTTATATATAATACATAATACAAGTCAGTTTCCCTCAAAACTACAATAATAAAACACAAAGCAGCCAAATGCACATAAAACTAAATAGTAGTATATCACTAAATGCAGTAATCGAGGATGTATCCTATTTAGATTTCCTGCTCCATTTAAACACAATGGCAAATACCACACATCCAGAGAAGAAACCTGTGACCTCATTCTCTGAAGTAAGAGAAGGAGAGAGGAATTTGTCCTGAACACACTCAAGTATTTCCATATCAACTCAGCTGGCTATATAAGGAATCAAACCTCATGCTGGACAAATTCGACACAAGCAAAGTCCCTGACATTCTTCAGCACTGCAGTGTATGGATATAGAAAACAATGGACGGTTAGATTGAACTTTGCCAATTGCATAGACCTGATAAGAGGGAATTACCAGAAAAAGGCAAAATGATAAGCTAGTGAGATACCCAACCATGACAAAACAAAAGTCCATGGGAACTCTCAAATACAATTAGGCTAATAGAGCATTATCTTTCATTAGAGACATAAAAAGACAGGAAATCACTTCACACTGTATGAAAACTAACTAAACTAACAAAACTAACTAAAGTTTACAGCAGCAGTCTTCAAGGTGGGTCATGACACAAAAATTGGTTGTAGGCATGTTCTGACAGGATCAAACGCAGTGCTGAATGTAACTAACAATCATTAATCATTAAAACTAATAGACAATCATGCCTAGTTAGACATAATTTAGTTACTATTTTCAGTTAAATAAGTGCATCATTTTAAGTAAATAAGTGCAAATTTGAAGTGCACTTTTTCTTTTTGGAATTTACAGTGAACACACTCCTTACACTATATATACTAATGGTAACGAACAGTGTATAACTATGCCAATTGGGATGTGCCTATAAAAATTGAGAAATTTGTGAATACTTCCAGCTGAAGTCATTAAAAAACTATATTGCCTATAATTTCTTTTAGTTGGCCTACCTATTGAAAAACATAAAACAAAATAAAACAAAGTTGATGGACATAATTCCTTTTAGTTGGCCTAACTATAGAAAAACAAAACAAAAAGCAAAAAAAAAAAAAAAAAATACTGGCCATCATTTCTTTTAGCTGGCCTACCTATTGAAAAACAAAACAAAACAAAAACCAAATCACTGGCCATTTTTTTTTAGTTGGGCTAACTACTGAAAACAAAACAAAAAACAAAGCAAAGCAAAATAAAACAAAACAATTACTGGCCAAAATTTCTTTTAGCTGGCCTACCTATTGAAAAACAAAAACAAAAACAAAAACAAAAACAAAAACACAATTGCTGGCCATATTTTTACTTTTTTTCCCTGGTTGGTCTACCTATGGAAAACAAAACAAACAAACAAAAAAACATTAGCCATAATTTCTTCATCCCACTGGTAAGTAATAGGCCTACATTTGTTAAAATAATTTAGTTTTCCAGGCTACATGATGTTTTGTGTCATTACAAGCATGTAGAGGTCTGAACTGAGCATTTTTTTTTGTGTCCTCAAAAAAAAAAAAAAAGGGGGCAGATTGATATATAATGTTATTCAATATATCAGTCTGGGCTTAAAAACATAAATAATTACTGGTTATAGCAGTCAAAAATCTGTGCTGTTTTCCTATTCAGCCCATGTCATATTTTGAATATTTTTGGATCTAAGCAGTTTGTGGTAATACTACTAAATTTCAGTGTTTGATTTTAAAGACATTTTGTTTATATTTGTAAGATAAACAATTTTGGTTCTGTGTTGGGTCACCGAAGCAAACAGGTTGAAGCAAAACTGTTTGCGAAACATTGGTTTATACTACTCTGACAAGATGGTGTATATGTTACAATCTGTACAGCGCTGCATTAGAAACATTATTTGTCCTTGTGAAGCTCTGCTATTTTGTTGTCTTGATCACAGTCCCACCAGATGTGCTGAGAACCTCACAATCAGGCACAAGGCTCTGTCCTGACACACAGTATAGAGTATCCATCTATCTCCAATCACAGGCTCTTTCTCTTTCTGCCAGTTCAAGGGCTTTCTACTGATGACTGAGCTGCGGGAAAGCGGTGCTCAATCAGGGGACATATGGACAGCCCTGGACAACCTGGACAGCTGTTGAGCTCAGCAAAACATGCAAGCAGACCAGCACATACACACACTGTCAATGTGAAGCCCATTGCCTTGGAATCTGTTTTCTCATTACCTTGCGCACAGCAGGACTGGGAGAGGATCCTGGGGTGTTGCTATTGTGCTGTGGACTGCTCTCCTCCATCACTGGAAAACAAGAAATTTACAGCTGAGAACCACTGGACTGTGATGGACTGTCTGGCTTTGTGCTTTTCTTTGGAGCAATATAGATTTATATTCCAGTTCATGTGGAACACCATCTTACACTATTAACAAAAACATTACTATAACATGTTTATATTATGGTAACTCTTAAAAACGGGGTTCCATTTGATACAGGATTATTATCGTTAACTAAAACCATAAAAAATTTAAATGTGTTACTTCAAAAAAAAAAAAAACATAGTTGCCAATATTTCTCATTTTAAATTAGTTTAACTATTAAAATAACTAAAAAAATAAATAAACTAAGTAATAAATCAAAATGATACAGAAATAAAAAAAAACATCAAAATTACTGAAATTTTAACTAAAATTAAAGTGAAAACTAAAATTATAACAATAACATCAAATTTCTGTTATTAACAAAAGTTATAACAAGAGTACATCAACACTGATTCAATAGGCATAATGAACTAACAATGAACTATTTTACAAAATTCATTAATTTAGGCTAATATTAACATTCATTTTTAACATTTATGTGTATAAAAAAAAAAGTGTAATATATATTATTAATATTAATTATTACTACAAAAATGAAAATTTGACTTGGGGTTACTTTGGGAAAATTTGGGTTATAGCAAAACACTTACAATGAAATTTAAATAATAACTGAAAATACTAGACACAAATATTAAGCATGTTATTAGGAGTTTAGTGTGAGGGGGAACACCTAAGAAAAAGTGTCCCAAAAAAAAAAGGAAAAATAGGTTACACTTTATAGTAAAGTTCAATTTGATAACTTCAGTTTGGTATATTACGTTTCAAGCACTATCAATGTACAATGAATTATTTAATTTTTATTAACAGACTAAATTTTATATTAAAGTTTTCCTGTAGCTTTCCTGTAGCTCAAATAGTAGAGCATGGCGCTAGCGACGCCAAGATCACGGGTTCGCTTCCCAGGGGAAGCAAGAGCTGATAAAATGTAAAAACTGTAACTTGAATGCAATGTAAGTCGCTTTGGATAAAAGCGTCTGCTAAATGCATAAATGTAAAATGTAAAGTGTTACCATTTTTTTTGATCATTAGTCATTTACTGTATCCTTGGCAAATACCACAAGTGACATGAAGGTCCTAGCTTTAATTGAGCTGAGTGGTAACTAAAAAAAACAGTTCACTGAGATGAAAAAAAAAAAAGAGAAAAGAAAATCGGCCAATCAGAGTGATGTGGAGGCACCTATATTATTCTCAAATGAGACCTCATTTAGAACAGAGTCCTTCTGAACCTTCATCCACTAGTGTTGGTGATAAAAAAAGGTAGTGATTTATACATTATTCAATCAATTATATATGCATGCTGCTGATAGGTGAAGAATCTGGACAAATACTTAATGCTCAAATGCAAACAAAACACTGAAAAGCCAATTAAAAAAGTAACACAGAACAATCCTTACTTGATTTAGTCTGTGCCTTGCGAGCCAGAGCCACCAACAGTTCATTCTGCACCTATTAAAAGAAAAATTCATCGTATGGTTAGTTCTTCTTTCAAATATTCAGATATAGTGGACTCGAAACTTACAGAAATCTTTTATCACGAGCATGCTGCTGCTTGGGAAACTATTCTGTGGGTCTGTGTTTTTTCAGGTACTGCAGAGATACATAATACTTTGAAGCTATGATCCAACATGTTCTGCATTAAACTTCAGCTCTGTTTTAACAGAGAAAAACATTCACTTCTCTAAATTGATCCATACTTGGAAGTTTTTCTTTAGAAGGGGATAAAAAGACAGCATTACTTATTCTTTTAAGCATGACTGCCTTTGATTTCCCAACTGTTGTATTATTCCTTTGAGAATCCGTAAAAACTTAGCTTAAAACTCTCAAGTGATCTATTCGTGATCTGACTGCACTCTTCCCAAATCCATGTGATCTGAGGCAGAGACTCTGCATTGAAATCCCACAGCACACGGCACATTATGAATACAAATGTATCCAATCCATCAAGCATCTGAAAGGAAATATCAGTCAATTACGAGGGGAAGTCCATCTGCTGTCTGACCAGGGGAGGTTTGTGCATTAGTAAACCAGGTGTGTAATGGAGGTGTTTAACTGGGCTTAGTGGCCCATAAAAACTACATGTCCTATGGGGTCGGGGCCGTCCGATGTGGCAGCCCCTGTTCTGAGTGTACAGACTCAGGCTAAAGATAAATGGAGCTGGATTGGGATCCGTGCCACTGTGACCCCGCACAGGCCAACTACAAACGATCGGCACTAAGTAACCGTTTCCACTAAAAACCTAAAGAAGTGAACGGTGTACATGAACATCGCCATCATTTACGGTGGGAACATGATTTTTTTATCCTGATTTGACTCACAATAGCATTGTACCTAAAGGATGAAGCTGGCCAATACACTTAGAATAATTGCTATTATTAAATTATTTAAATATTAAAATATTAACTCTCTTCTGCTTACCAAGGCTGCTTTCATTTGAACCAAAATACAGCAAAACAGTAATAATGCGAAATATTTTTACTAATTAAAAGAACTGTTTTCTGTTTGAATATATTGAAAATCGTAATTTACTCCTGTGTTGGCAAAGCTGAAGTTTCAGCAGCCGTTATTCCAGTCTTCAGTGTCACATGATCCTTCACAAATTATTGTAATATGCTGATTTGCTGCTCAGTGAACATTCATTATTATCATCAATGCTGAAAACAGTTGTGCGCATTTTTTTTAGGATTCTTTGATGAATAGAAAGTTCAAAAACAGCATTTATCTGAATGAGAAATCCCATTCAAAAGTTTGTGGTCAGTAAGATTTTTTTTTTTTTTTGGAAAGAAGTTACAGCAATTAATCATTTTATTCAGCAAGGACGAATTAAATTGATCAAAATGTGACAATAAAGACATTTATAATGCTAAAAAGTTAATATCTTATTACTTTTCCTGTTTAATATTACTGTTTTTGCTGTATTTTGGATCAAATAAATGCAGCCTTGGTGAGCAGAAGAGACTTCCTTTAAAAAAATTAAAATAAATCAAATAAAAATTCTTCTTGATCAAAACTTCTGAACGGTAGAATATTGTATATGTATTTGTAATTTTAAATGCTTAAAAATAACTCCTTACACACACTAAAACATTTACAAAAAAAAAAAAAAAAGAGTAATATTTTGATCTCCAGCTTTTTTTTTTAGACAATATTTTGCTTTTCCACAGCTCATTATCTAAAACAAAAAGCAACAAACAGGTTTCTTTTGCTGATATACCAGTGTATAACTGATGTACATGTCTATGACAAATACTGTTTAAAATTACATAAAATCATACGGCCTAGAAAAAGCTACTTTATTTCATGGTGTCCACCATATTGTGACACAAGTACCTTCTTAGGATTGGACACTTGCATATAAATTAATTACGTCTGACAAATTTATCTGTGAATAAAAAGAAAAAAAACCTAAGTGATTATCTTAAACTTTACATAAATATTATCTTTTGCCAAACCCCTATGGCATTTCCACAAATTCGATTTTTTGCCAAGTTGATTTTACTACTAGGTTTTGCTCTAAATCCTATAGTTACTGATTATGCATAGATGTGTCCTAAACACCACCACAAGCTAAGCTACACGTCAAAGATACAGTTCATTGATTAAGCCATTAAACTGAGCAAGCAATACAAAGGTTCAGATGAAATTTATAGTGAGCATCATCAGTTTCCCAGGGTGTCTGATGCAAATGGCGACCCTCTCTGAATCACAGGAAGTGGCATTACATTTCTGTTGCCAAGGTGACTGCAGGTGCACAGGCCACCTTGAGGAGAGGTTCTGCAACATTACCTTAATAGCTGGAAGCTAAGCACGCGCCGCATGGCCACAGTAATGTACTGCTTCAGTCATTACAGCAGAGCTGCTGGCTCTCATACGGACAGAACGCAGGTGGAACAGGGCTTCTGTGCAACTGAAAATGCTCTGTACTAAACCTTTTGTATGTTGTGGGGAGAAGACACTAGTTGAAATTGTTTTTTTTGTTTGTTTTTTTTTTAGGTGTGAAACTGGTCTTATTGGATGTGTGCACTCACATGTAAATTTCCTAAATACAGGATTTGGAAATGAAATAAATAAATAAATAAAAAGCTCAAAAGATAGAGATATAGCTTTCTTACCGTTGAAGTGAGACGCTCCAAAGCTCTCATTTGAAGAACTGGATTACAGACATCAGATGCTTTCTGTGCATCTTCTTTATAGCTATAAAACAAAATAAAACTGTTATAACACACTGAAATCTGGCCGGTTTTTTTTTTTCTTTCTTGGACTTAATGGGTCAATAATATGAAGAAAATAAAATTCTGTCTGGATCAATTATTTATTTTAAAAATTAGTTTAAAAATGTAATTTAAACACAATGACACAAACATTTTTTTTCTATTATGATCTTGTTTTTATTTCTTAATTGCAATTCACTTAGATATTTTTGGGAGACAAAGTCAAAGATTTTTTAAAAGGAAATGCTTATAAAGTATTTTGGCATGGTGTTTCATTATTATTTCTTATTTTAAAAACTTTTGTCTACCAGATTAAAGTCATGTGGTATAACCAACATTCAGAAAAAAGTCAGAATCCATTATGACTGTGTATCAAGGTTAATAAGTCTTAAAATATCAGATAATTTGACCTTTTTGGAAAAAAAAAAAAAAGAAAAAAAAAGTTAGCTCAGTTAGTATCTTGTAGCATGACTTTTCTTTTAGATATTTTAAACATTCTATTAATCAAACAATACTGAAAAAAATGTATCACGGTTCCCACAAAATCATTAAGTATTATTTTCAGAATTAATAATAATAATAATAATAATAATAATAATAATAATAATAATAAAAAATGTTGAGCACTAAATCAGCACGATTTCTGCAAGATTTCATGTGACTCTGAATCCTGTAGTAATAATTCATAGGAATAAATTACATTTTCAAATAGAAGTTATTTTAAACTAATAGCATCACACATTATTCCTGCATTTTAATAGTAATTTATTATTTCATTAAAAAAAGATTAAGATGTGTACACTTATACTCACAAGATGTAAGGACAATACCTTTTACTGCATGGTATAAACCGCTCTCAAAATCACATGAAACACTAATACAAAACGTTTCTTAGTACGACCATCTGACAAGATCACTCCAAGGCAAAAACCAAGCTTTTATTGTAACACTGAACTGTTAAACACAAACATTAACAACTTTAGACAACAGAGAGTCGTGACTGTGCTGGCTAGAACACTAGCAAAACTGCAAAATAACGTCCCAAAATCACACTGGCTTAATCAGGCCATACGGAGGCGCAGACAGAGGGGCCTAAAAACAGGTTTGATCTCGCTAAAGATGGACATCCTGCCTAGACAAAGCCATTAGGACAGAACCTGACCGACTTTCCCAGCAGGCAGGAAACGAAGCAGGGACACGACCTATAGCTCAACTTCCATTTACGTCCACTGACCTCCTGATTACGTACGGTTTACCAAAGTGCTAAACGTCATTGATCTGGGTGAGTGAGGCCAGAGCCGCACGATTCTTTGTGGCTCATAGAACGTCAACAAGGCTCAGCATTGAGAACTACTGGCCCTGCCAATATTTTCACTGGCCCCAGGTATTTTTTAATAAATTTAAATTTAAATGTATAATTCTACATTTACATGTATAATTTGACATTCTAATTTATGTATAATTTTTTTTACATTTTATTTTAATATTATTTAAAACATTTATTCTTATAATACATTTTGATACATAAATAGTTTAAGTTGCAGATTTTAATTAAATTTTATGAATTTTTTATTTAATAAAATGTTACATTTAATTTATAAAGAATAGTATTTTGTGTGTGAAATTTTACATTTGTCATGTTAATATCGTTTTTTACATCTAGTACTTTTAAATAAAAAATATTTATTATTTATAACACATTTGACAGATTTTTTTACATTTTTTGTTTATTTTATTAAAAGGCAAATTAATAAAATGCAGTTCATTATATTTACATGTATACATTTTACATTTCTAATTTTTAATGTATAATTTAATATTTTATAAAATGTATTATAGTGCATCTTTGACAAACAGATTGTGTAACAAGTTGTGCAATTTAATAAAATTTTTAAAGATTTAATTTTTTATCATTTGTTTACATTTAATATTTATTGTAATGTTATGTACAAACTTTTATAATACATTTTTTGACATATAAACAGAAAAAATAAGTTGCTTATTTAAAAAGATATTTTTATTTTGAAAGATAGCTAGAAATTATAAAGACATCATAATTGCACCCAGAACTTTTAAACTTCCTTGAAGAGCTAACAGTAATGTTTCAAAACTTTTAAAATATGTTATGTAACGTCAACTAAGCATAACAGCACAAAACCAAAGTGCAGAGGCAGTGAAGAAACAGACGGATAGGCTGCATCTTATACTGACATGTCTGAGAAGTGATGAGATATGCTTTGACAGACAGTGGAAGGTTAAAAGGAGAGCGCTGTGCAGTGGGGCGACACTCTGAACAGGTTGGGTCTGTCTGAATATCTGAAAGTGAGACAGACAGAGCCTGGAGCAAAATCATTCATCTGTCCCGCACTCTCACACAGACATCTGCTGGTGAAGGCTGGCACTGCAGCTGACGTTACTACATTAGTATGCTCATGGAGAAATCCTGAATGATGACTGTACATTAGATTTTCTACAAGCCCTACATTCTCTGTCCATATTACAGGTCATTGGTTTTGTAAAACATATGCCAAGCCCCATTTGCCTATTGTAATTCGTATCTTAAAGAGACACTTGTTTCTTCTGCAAAGCACAAAATAAGATATCTTACAGTTGTAAAAATATCTTTGATGTTCCACAGAAGAAAGCAAGCCAAAGGCTACTAAAGACTAAAAAGTGAATAAATGCAGATTTTTACCTCAAGTGAAAAAAAAATGAAAAAAACATTTATGTCCCTAATTCCTAATCATTTTAACCAATAAAGTGATGGGTATTAATTGATCCCTCGAAAGAAAGCCGAAATGATTTTTCCATTGCCTTTTAGATTATTACAGAAAATAAGAAAACGTTTGATTCTTACAGTCTTCACATGTGAACACAACTTTTATGAAGTTTAAAGGAGTCATGACATAAGAAATCAAATTTGCCTTGATCTTTTGGTATATAAGAGGTCTTTGTACCATTAAAACATCCTGCAAGTTTCATAGCTTAAAATGTCCTCCTTATTATAAACAAAGCATTTATTTAAATCACGGCTCGTTTTGGATCTGAGGTGCAAGATGACATCACCCAGGCACAAACATTTGCATAAACACTGCCTCCAGAGCAAGACATAGACGAATAGTCATCTTCTCATCATAGGCCCCGCCCACTGGTGCACAGTTGCTTAAAGGGATAGTTCACCCAAAAATGAAAATTCTGCCATTAATTACTGACCCTCATGTCGTTCCAAACCTGTAAGACCTTTGTTCATCCTTGGAACACAAATTAAGATATTTTTGATGGTAAACGTAAAGAGCATTATTTACTTTCAGCATGCGCACGCTGTCTACTGAATGTAAATAACGCTCATTATGTTGTGGGGGACTCTCCAAAATGGCCGAAGACGGTAACTCGGGGAGAAGAATTAGGTTATTATTTTTTTCTTTGCGCACAAAAAGTATTCTCGTAGCTTCATAAAATTATGGTTGAACCCCTGATGTCACATGGGCTATTTTACTGACGTCCTTGCTACGTTTCTGTGCATTGATCGTGGTAATATTCTTGCGGTCTTGATAGGCTGTGCGATATGACGATATATATCGGATGGACGAAATAAAAAGTCTATCGTTTTATATTATGTTCTATCGTTTATTTCGTGGTGTCGCAAAATACATTGTTTACGGTAATACTTTTTAATCATTTGGATGAGTGCGATCTTTACACACCACCACGGGGCTTGAAGGGGAGACAGAACCAGGCGGAGAACGACCAGCCAGGACAAAACGAAGGACTACATCTGTAGCATGGACACGCGTTTTTAAGCACTGCAGTTTTAAAACAACCGATTTTAAGCCGTTGAAACACAAACAACAGAGCTACGGTATATGCGTGCGCCGTCTCCGTTTCTATGCGAGAGGACCGCGCCTTTTTTTTTTGCCGCTTTATTGACTTTGAAGGATTACATAAACACACTTATATGCGTCAGAATCCCTTAAGTATCCTCATAAAGACAGCGATTTAGGTGTTGAGAGAGGAAACGGCTAAAAGAGAAAACGCATATGTAGTATTGGATCCGGACTTCGGTCATAAAGGGGAAGCTGTCCAATATTCGTTCTGTCTACCATTCATATTAATCATAGCACATTGCTAGAAAATCTCTCACTGCTCTTGACTAAATCACTTTTGTAGCTTTAATAAGAAGAAATAATTATAAAAAAAATGATGATTATATATATGTATATAAATATATATCAAATCTCTACATAATACATGTGTTAATTATATCTATCATAGATAGATGGATATAATTAACACTGAAGACTAATTAATTTACACAATGTATGTAGCGTTTCTTATTTATTGTCGTTTTTTGTCCTATTGCTTGCAATTAGTTTCTTATACTTATTTCATCACTGACTGTTTATTTATTTTCAGTGAGCTTGAGTTTTTATTTATTTTATTTGTCTTTTTTAGGCTTGTATTAGTTTGATATTGACATTGGTGACAAGGATTATGAAAATTCTATGGTATCAAAGATTTTAATATTATAAAAACCTTTTTAAAAGAAAAAGAATACTATATCGTGATATATATCATTATTGTGATATAAAATTAGTCATATCATGATATAAGATTTTGGTCATATCGCCCAGCCCTAGTCAGAGAGCTCTCAAATTCCATCAAAAATATCTTAATTTGTGTTTCAAAGATGAATGAAAGTCTTTCGGGTTTGGAACGACATGAGGGTGAGTAATTAATGACAGAATTTTTATTTTTGGGTGAACTAAAAAACAGGTCATTTTATACAGAGGGTCAGAATGAGGGTTGAAAATAATCATTTTTCCACATATTTATTTGTGTTTTGCTCAATTAACATGATAAGTAAACCTCTAGGAACATATTACAATGAAAAAAGAAAAAAAAAAATAATAATTCATGTCATGACCACTTTAAAAACACTTGCCAGAAATAAAAAGCTAAAGGCAGGCTAAAAACAAAATACACCACGTTCACATGACTTTAACATCACCACCATTAAGCTTCTGACAACTCTTTCCACATTAATTTAAAATCTACAGCTTGGAAAGACTGAGGTAGAATAGTTTGAAAGTGTTCGAGGAATAGCTGTAGAAGTGGACTAGGGTGTGTATGATTTTTCCAGGTCAGCATTATGACATTTAATGTTCCAGACAACCCCTTTAGTCAACCTAGACAACCTCTTTTAGCCACTTGTTAGCAATTTACAGGGTTCCCACTCTTTCATGAACACCAGATTCAAGGATTTTCAAGGACTTTTTGCACCTATCAAATTCACACCCCAGCACTTAATATTTCACTTACACTTAACATTTACGTAAAAAATTTCAGAGTAATAATGTTTTGAATGTGTAGGCTTCATAAATTTAGACCGTTTTGAGCAGTCGTGTTCAAAGGAATTTAATGAAATCCATTGAAGTCAATACAGGTAATATTCAAATATAAATTCTAAAATTTTGATAAAATATGCATCAAACTGGTTTTTCCCTGTAGTTCTTATACAAAATTTAAGTTTGAAAATTTCTAAATTTTTAAATGAATAAAAATTGGTTAAATGTTTTAATAACACGGTAAAACCTGTTAACATTAAAAATTTGCATATTCTCTCAATAGAGACGTTACTCATTAACAAATAAACTCAAGTCAAAATTATTTTGTAAATCACTTTTAATTGTAAATCCCATTTTTTCATCTTTGATCTAGAGCAGTGGTGCCCAACCCTGTTCCTGCAAAGTTGAGCTCCAACCCTGATCAAACACAGCTTAACCAGCCAATTGAGATCTTCAGGAGCACTTGATAATTACAAGCAGGTGTGCTGAAGCAGGGTTGGAACTGAACTCTGCAGGCAGGTAGATCTCCAGGAACAGGGTTGGGCACCACTGACCTAGAGGAATGCAGGTGCTCAAACATGCAGCTGCTCAAAACTTCAATATTTTTGGAAAATATTTCATGAACATTTTAAACCATCTACAAAAACATATAAAGAAAAGAAATAAAATAATAAAAAAAAAAATATTTTTTTTATATATATATGACTTTCTATTTGCTTTTAAATGCTTTTCACTAAACTGTTTTTCCAATTTTTCACGTTCTACATTTTCTATTTATCTCCATATCGCAGTAAGATTTGGGAGTTCATTTTTATTCCATCTCCTATCCTGAAAAGTCTGTCTTGCAGAGATTGACTAAAAATGAGCACCTAAAACTTACTGCCAGATTCTGGAAGATAAATTCTTCAAACAGTGGTACAAGAGAATATGGTGCTGGTCCTTCAAGAGTCACTCACAACTTATAAAAACCTATAAAAATTAGTCTTCATGTATTTCACAACACTTCAGCATATTATTATTATTATTATTAAGTGATGGTCATTTTTTAGGATTTTTTACCCAAGCAAAGTCTCTGAGAACATGACACCTTGTAATTCTGGAGACTCCAGGAAGGTTGTATTTCTGGAAAATGGTGGCGCTGTAGACTAAATTGTTTCTGATAGTTTTACACCTAATTCTTCACATTAATTTTGAATTCTTTTGCAGTTAACATGCCTCTTTTCTTCTCCACCTGTTTTTGTCTGACCTCACTGACCCAATGAGCATTTTGCTGACCAATGGTCATGCCTCAACTTTTCAATTTCTCTATTGTGTTAGTTTTTAATATTTCTCACGGGGATTTAATAATTTTTAACTTTTCAGTCTTAAAGAATAACTCTTCAGAGTTAAATCTCTTTTTTGGCTCATTTCATCTGTAAAAGAAAACCTGCCTAATAATTTTGCACAACTGAATATAAGGAGTTTTTCACTTCCAGCCATCATGGACAATTGTATATCACTTATAAATGATTAAATACAAAATTAATAGTAGTTATTAAGATTGATGTAGTTTGGAATTGGTAAAATGTGCTTGGAAAAAAATATATTATCAGAATATCAACATGCCTAATAATTATGCACGCACTATAAGATATGCTCACTTTGCACAGAGTAAGCGTGATCACGAAATCGAAAGTGAAAGTGAAAGTGAACAGCGAGCGTTCATTCAAATGTGATTTCAATACCCTGCATACTGATAGCGCAAAAATTATATACAATATTAGAAAGTATGTACAGGAGTGGGCGGTAATGGTCAGAAACTCAGCGACAGCGGGCTTAAGAAAACGGTCCGCCGCAGGGCTCTAGGCTGCGCATCAAGGTTTTTTTTTTTTTGTGCAACCCCATCTCCACCCCAATAATTAGTGCAGTTTCGTTCTGTCTTTGACAGGACAATTTTTTAAATAGCGCCATAAACAAAATTTAATTCAAGCACTTTCAAGGACCTATGTTTGTGTTCAAGTACTTTCCAGGCTTTGAATCCATATGTCTGCAATTCAAGTACTTTCAAGGACTTTCAAGAAGCGTGGGAACCCTGAATTTAAAAAGCATCAATGTGGTATTAGTATTACTCATGTATTTGGTGTTATAGAATAAAATGTGAAAATATCTTGAGCTTGTGTTTATTTCAGGCATTTAAACAAAACCCTTTCAAAAAACCCAATGATTTCAGGATAATGAAACTGGAAATGCTAACTTGTGTCTGGGTTTTAGGACTCAGCACTGCAGTAGCAAACAGGAACTAGAATTGAAATTCTAATTTGAATTTAGGAAAGTAGAAATTCATTTAAAGAAAATCATTCAATTGTCAACTAACCAAAAAAACACAACAAAAAAGCAGTTGAGGCGCTGATTCAAGAACAGATGTAAAACTTTAGCCTGCAACAAAATAATCTTTTGGATTCCAAGCCAAGAAAAACAATCCAAGTGGTAAATAATCGCAACTGACATAGTAATTAAAAGCCTCTTTTGTATATGTTTAGCTCTGCTAAGGTAATCAGTAAAGGTTGTTGTCGGGTCCAGGCACGTTCTGTTAGCGCTGGATGGTAAATTAAAAGCTATTACATTTTATAGTCCTGTGGGACAAGATACTTAATGACCTTTGACCTAAGAAAAAACACTATCATTAAGCTTTATGTGTAAACGTGCTCACCGCTTCTGGGTTCCACCGTGGAGCTGCACGTATGGGACCAGCTGTAGCAGCAGATGTACTGCATTCGTCCAGTTGACCTGATTTCTGAAATCACAGCTCTGGGCCTCACATTCCTCAAAGGTGAACTGGTACAAAGACCTGGAGTCCTCAAATACATTGTTCTGCTCCACTGGACACAACAGGGGAACAACGGGGTTAAACATCTGACACAAAGCAGTCCAGACTTTCTTTTCTGCTCAGGCACCTCATATGGAGCCAGGCTGTTTTGCCGGTTACAATATGCATGTAGTGCTTATAATATAATCAATAAATCATTTAAACTCTACAGCATATGCTTGTGCATCCGATCCAATCATTCACAGTAACAGTATGTCAATGCACCTGAAAGCAGAATGCCCGTGTCCAGGAGAACATTCCAGATTTTGGAAGCTACCGTCCTGTTCTGGATAAATTCACAATGATCCATCAGCCATTCCACAAGCTCCAGACCAATATATGCCCTCCTGAGAATATTCCAGATGAGAATTTTACTAAACAAAACCATTATAATAATGCTTTCAATAAATAAATTAATTAACACTGGCTAATATTTAGCTGATCGATTTATAAACCACTTTTACGTTTTTGTACATTTTGAAATATGTAGATTCATAAAAGGTTTGTTAATGTGACTTTGTAAATAAACTTGTAAATTCCAATCTAATTTTATATGATAACATATGAAGAGTTCATTTGCAAAAACAGATAACTCTGTTTTTAACAATTCTCAAAAAATCATGTTTTTTCATTGTGCTAGGTTAAAAAATAACTTTAAAAAAAACAGCTAACTAACACAATAAAAACATGATAACATCATAAAAAAAAACATGATTTTTGAAAATTTGTAAAAATGGAGTTGTTTTTGCAAATAAAATCGCAAAACCTTTTTATTCTGTTAAGATTTTAAGTTGATACGTGATACAATATGCGATCATATTAAAGTCCCATTCACACTAAGAATGATAACTATAACGATAATGTTAAACAGATGTTAACGTTCTGTTTATTACAATAGCATGCTACAGTTATGTCGTCTGCTGTTTTAAATGCTTGAGATCCTTAAATTCAGGTGAATTCTGATTGGCTGTCAATGTTTTATCGTACATCAGATTCAGCAGGAAAAATATTGTTTTGAAAGTGATTCCAATGATGTTATTCCTCTGTGCCATTACGGTTATACCGTATCTGTAGAGTGGACTTCCCTATTGTTATGGAATTAGATTTACAGCACTTGTAAAAATGTTTATATGAAATACCAACATTTTATGTAAAATTCAGATCTACGTTTTTTAATATCATTCATGGTGTTAACATGAAAAATTTGACATCATTTTGTGGATGTTTTTTTTTAAGCAAATGTAGTTTAAGCATTTATTGTCCTGAAATACCCCAACAGCGAACAAGGGTTAAACTTTATAGCTAGAGTTATCAGCCATGAATGGGCATATTTTATAACCAGAAACATACATTATTGCAGTGAAACCTACCTGATGATTCTTGCCAGTTTAATATGTGCTTTCCAGTTATCCTGGCCATTGGATAAGAAAGCATTCCTCAGTGCTCGGCCAGCACAAGGTACATTATTCACGCAAGCCTTCACAACACACAGAGAACATTCTTAAGTCATTTATCGTCATTTTGACAATAAAATTTGATAACGTTGTCAGGACAACGGTCAGAATTAAACAAAAACAAAATATTAAACACTATTTACTCAAAATACAGAGCATTTATTTACGTAAAGTTTTTGTGTACGTATAGGCAACTATTTATAGTATATGTATTAGTCAGATGGTTAACTGCTGTATAGGTCTATAATTGTTTTTCTTATATTTCTATTGTTGTATGTTTATATTTATGTTTAACTAGTATGTAGCACCGTGGTCCTGCGAGTCCCTTTCGTTCCACTATATGTCCACACACGTAGCAGAATGACAATAAAGCTTGACTTGACTTGATTTGAACATAAACTGTGTAAATACTCTTCATGTGTTTACCAGGATGTGTTTTAAATAATTTCAGTCTCCCAGTTGGTTAGGAAGCTGCATCTTAACAATTATATAACCTAAAACAAGTGCTGACAATAACTCCATTCTATCAGTCAAATTAATAACACTTTGTGACCATGAAACAACCAGATTTTCAAGTCACTGAAGGGCTGAGAGCAACAATGGGAGGTAAATGCCTGGTATACCTTGTGTCTAGTCTGTCCTGCATTTGAACAGCAGATGGATTCAGTTGGCTGCTTCTGAGATATAATCTAACACAGAGAGAAAGAGGTTAAACATCTAAAAACAATACAGCTCTTTGTCCTGAGACAATACACTTTGTCTGCTGTTTCTTATCTTAAAACAGCAGCGATGACGATTACATAAAACATTCATTCATATCAACATCATGTCTAGGTTTTCCAATTCAACCACTTTTATTTACAAAATGTAAGTTTGTTGAAAGGTCAGATTGGTTGAAACACAACAAATGACCATATAAACAATAAAATCTATGTTATATCATCAAAACACAGGCAATAGAATTGTGAAATATACAGGTAGCTGGCAGAATTGTGTCTCCAAAGAAACCACAGTTAGAAAAAGCGAAGCAGCCTGTAGTGAAAGCTCATTGTGTGCTTTAGCTAATTGACTCATGTGGGTTGTTGGGGAAACACACGGTGAAGTCATTTTTGTTGTCAGTGTAAACAGCAGCTCTAACCCCCATGTCTAGAATTTGTTGAAACAACAGGGGCCATTTATTAATACTATTACATAATGAAGAGATGAGCTACACGTGATGAACTGAAAGCTGCTTTAGTTATTATTCTGTCAAACATTAGAATTATTTTGAGACCTTTTCCACTTGTACAAGGAAAAGTATATTGCTCTGTGAAAAAAACTGTTTGCAAGTGTTTGCAAAATGCAATACTGAAATTATATCATACATGGTACATACTAATATTCAGGTAGCTGAAATTACATGTACTTCTAAAACATAACTATAATTAATTAAAACTACTTACATACATATACAGCATCTCACAAAAGTGAGTACACCCCTCACATTTAAGCAAACATTTTAGTATATCTTCTCAAGGGACAATACTATAGAAATGAAACTTGGATATATTTTAGAGTAGTCAATGAGCAGCTTGTATAGAGGTACAAATTTACTGTCCTCTAAAAATAAATCAACGTATAGCCATTATTGTCTAAATAACTGGCAACAAAAATGAGTACACCCTAAGTGAACATGTCAAAACTGTGTCCAAATTGCCAATATTTGTAGGGGCACCATTGATATCTAGCACTGCCTTAATCCTCCTGGGCCTGGAATTCAC